>JZKD02S0719841.1:588718-606332 GCA_000966675.3 Picea glauca | reverse complement strand
GGTACCTGGAATTGACGTTGATCAAACTCACTCGGGCTCCTTGGAGGGTATACCCACGATTATGTGTGGGAGCTTGCACCAGGGCGTAAGTTTGTTAAGCAGGTCGTCAACGTAAATTTTCCACAATAGCCCCGCCCCTTCTCGTCTCGTTGTTGCGATGTTGGATTTCATCACCAACTAGTGGCTTCGGAATTAGAAGGTATTGTCTTCTTGGTGTTTGTTTCCTAGATTTTTCTTTACTAGTGTGTGTTGTTGTTTATCGAAGTTGACCTTAAGAGTTTCTTCGCGGAGCTTGTTACTTATTTACAATTTCTCCCCCACGACGTTCACGTAGAATGCAAGGTTTATCTCCAAAGCATCTGGACGATACTCAACCCTCGCCTACTGGTACACCTGAGGGTTCTCCCCATCAGACTGAAGTCCCTGTGGTTACTCCACCACACGGAGAGACTAGTGATGCTCCAATTGTCACTACACCACCTCCACAGGTAGATGGAACTGACTCTCTAGAAGATTTTCGAATTACCAATACTAGAGAGGACTATCGCATTCGCCGCGGTGAACGACCTGTTGTGCGATTAAACCCTTCTGACCAAGCCATTGTTTCATCTTCTGAGTCAACCGTTGGGCCTTCTCATAGTGTAGTAGGCCAAGATCCGTTTTGGTCGGGTGATTTTCGACGAGTCCTTTTTGGTACTGAGGCACCTATCGTCTATGAAATTAACCCCCTAGTATCTCCTGAGACTGCAACTACACCAGAGACTACTACTTATCATTTTGTTCTTCCTCTCGAGATGGCCCATCTTGTGAATACTACGAGTGTCCCAACCGGAACTACTGCTACTACTCTTCCTCCTATCAATACCCAGTGAATGCCTGAGGTTAATCCAAACTTACCTCCTGGTTACCATGCGTTGAATGCCTTGTTGAATGCATCCAATACAACACCTCCGCAAACACCAGCTGGTACTCCAGATGGTCCTCCTTTTCCTGGGTATGATGTTCCTCGTTTTGTTCTGACACTCCCACCGTTTCCTTCTGGCAACCCTAATCCTAGTGGCATTATCCTGACTGTCACAACCAACCCACAGATTCCTGTTGGTGGAAAGGGTGGTACGGTTCCTTTTCCTTTCCTCGGACACAATACAATTACTACACAACCTCCTGTTGGCACACAACTTTCGGGTGGAGCTGTACCTACTATAGGGGGACCAACCTCCCCTTTTGGGCAAAACATACCTCCTGAATTGGCCCAGTATTGGACTCAGGTTTTACAAAACTTTCCTCAAAGTGCTGGGGGGCAGCAAAATGTCCCTATAGTGGGCCAACCATACCCATGTGTAACTAATCCCATTTGGGGTCAGGGTCAAACTACCCAACCCCAAGTCCCTACTCAAACTCAAGGTTACAATCCTTGGGGTTACTATCCTATACGCCCACCACCGAATCAGCCAGGGTCTTCCCTTTATGGGCAGACTACGTACGGTCCTACTGGTTTACCGACAAGGCTTCCACCCCAAAGTCACCAGTACCCACAAGTGAATCGACAGTTTCCTTTTCTTGCTACTTTGGACTTACCAGATTTGACTAGGATTCTAAATGATCCTATTCGTCACTCCCCTCAATGACCTGCTATCCCAGCCAAGCTTCCCTCAGATATTCTGAAATTTGATGGCAAGGGGGGGGAGGATCCAAATAATCATGTGATGACTTTTAATTTGTGGTGTTCATCTAACTCTTTGATGGATGACTCCATTCGCCTACATCTTTTTCAAAGAACTCTTATTGGTTCCGTTGCGAAGTGGTACATTGAGTTACCATGAGGTTTCTTCTCCGATTTTAACACCCTGGCTATGGATTTTCTCACACATTACCAGTTGCCGATCTGTTATGATACTGGGACTAAGATTTTAACTTCTTTTAAACAAACTAAAGGCACTCATATCTCAGATCATATACATGAGTGGAGACGAAGATGACGTCTCATCAAACTTGATCTCCCTGATCAGTTACTGGCTGAATGGTTCACAAAATCCTTCGTGAACGAGATTGGTAAAGACATCGCCATGGGTGGTATTGTTACGAAGGAGAAGGCTATTAGTCGTGCCCAATATATTGATCTCGTTTATTCGCAAATAGGAACACTTTACGATTTGTTACCTGAACTACCCCATCCCAGTACTTCCAGCACTTCAACTCCTCCAGCTGCCTCGCATGTAGCTGACGGTGTGATTGGTTCTACTCACACCCACTCAAATTCTGTTTCGAATACAACCCCTAAACCTACGTCTTCTAACGTTCAAAATGCTCCATCTCCTGCCCCTCCCACCGGTAAAACTTCTGAAGTGAACGCTGTTCAATCTACCCCGACCGGTAAAGGTAAATCTAAAAAGGGGAGAGGCAAGAATAAGGGGGGTAAGAATAATAATACAACTGAACAAACTACAAATGCTCCTGTTGAAAAGCGGGATAAGTGTAAACCGAGGTACCCTTGCCTTATTTGCGGTGACGATCACTATACAAAGGATTGTCCTCGACGTGTCGAAGTTTCTAAGTTCCTTCAAGGAACGCCCAAGCCACCTATGCCGGTAGTCCTATCTCAACCTTTCCCGTCTCAGCAACAGGCCTCGTTGGTCATCCATGGCCAACCTTCTACATCTACAACATCATATGTTTTAATGTGCACCGGTGATTCCAAGAAGAATGACGTTGCAATTGCAACTAGAGCTAAAGACTATACTCCTTCTAAGGAGAAGGTTGACGATTTACCTCCCGATCTGGTACAACCCTCTCCGCCTAATCCACCTACAAACGATCCTCTTCATCTTGAACAACCGAGTCTTGATACAGTCCTACGACCCCCTAAAGGTGTTGTTCACAAGTCGGCTTTCAATCCTCATGCTCGTGCGGCCCAGAACTACAGTATTGTGGAAGATCTGGCCCAAGCACCTTCAACGATGTCTACCCTTGAAGTCCTTCAGTCTTGTCCTGCGCAACGAAGGGCTCTGTTGAAATCTATAGGTGGAATTGACCCTACAGATTCGAATTTGATAGTCTTTGACTTGGACAAACATGTTCCAGGGTTACCCCCCTAGCTTGCTTTTCAGATACAAGTTATTGTCACTGAAAAGAACATTTGTCGGACAGTTGTTGATGAGAGGGCCTCTACGTGTGTAATGTCTCTTACTTGTTGGAAAGCCATTGGCTCTCCTTCGTTAACGGAATCACAAAATACTCTGAAAGCCTTTAATGGCTCTGGTTTTAAGCCTTACGACGTTCTTTCCTCGTTGCCTGTCACTCTAGAAGGTAAGACCGTCCAAGTTGAAGTGGAAGTTTTCGATGCTCCCTTAGATTATAATCTTCTTATTGGTCGTAGCTAGGTAGATTCTATGCACGCTGTTGTGTCAACACTTTTCCATGTCCTACGATTTCCTCACCAAGGAAAAGTTGTTACAGTTGATCAACTTGCCTTCTTTAATTCCGATACTCGCATTGGAAACGTGCTGTTTATAGCTAAAACCCCACCAGGTTACGAGAATGTTGGAGTCGGTATTTTAAAAGACTCTTCGTTAATGGGTACTTTTCCCATACCACCACCACCCGATATTCTATGCCCATCAGTGGCCTCGATTAATATGATCTCTGTTGTTCCTTATGAGCTTCCTGTGTCTTTTGACCCTTGGATAGTCCCTGATCCCGGAGATCATTCTCGTTTCAGTGACATTATGCCGTTAAGTCCAATTGAGTCTGCTTATTACGCGATTCAATCGGCAACACCTTCTACACCCTCTCTTGAGGAGTTGTCTCCTGATCCTTTTCATGTTATCTTTCCCACTGACGAGATGATCATGTCTATCATGGCTGATACACCTTGGGACGATGGGCATCATCGTTCTGTTTTGTTTCTGGAACAACACACTCTCGAGAACTACCAATGGATTTCGACTCCGTCAACCGTTGTTGTCACAATGACCGTTCCTGGATCTACACATGATGTGTTTGCGGAAGGGAACCTCAGTAATATTTCTCCCACGATACCCATTGATATTTCTGTTAAACCTGAGATAGTTGAAAATGTTCACATTGGAGCTTCGTGTTCTCCAGAGGAAATTGTCACCTATACTGCTTTATTCAAAGAATTTCGTGATATCTTTGCCTGGAGTTACGAAGAGATGTCAGGTATCGACCCTACTATTGTTGTGCATGAGATAAAAACATACCCTGGAGCTAAACCAGTACGGCAGCGCCTCCGTCCTGTCCATCCACGTAAAGCGACAACCATTAAACTCGAAGTTGAAAAACTTCTCAAAGCCAGTTTTATTTATCCCGTTACTCTGACGGAATGGGTTTCCAACCCTGTACTGATTGATAAGAAAGGTGGTAGTATACGTGTTTGCGTCGATTATCGGGATATTAACAAAGCTTGTCCGAAGGACAACTTTCCGACCCCTTTCATCGACCAGATCGTCGATGACTGTGCCGGTAGTGAGATCTTTTCCCTAATGGATGGATTTTCCGGCTACAATCAGATTAACATCACTCCTGAGGACCAAAACAAAACTGCTTTTATTTGTCCTTGGGGTACTTTCACCTACAGAAAACTTCCCTTCGGTCTTAAGAATGCAAGTGCAACGTTTCAGCGTGCTATGTCTTATGCATTTCACGATATAAAGCATATCGTTCAACCTTATTTGGATGATTTGCCGGCTCATTCTTTACGCCAAGTCGATCACCCCAATCATCTCCGAGAAATTTTCGTTCGTGGTCGGTTCTATCGCATTCATCTAAATCCTCATAAATGCGTCTTTTGCATAGAGTCCAGCCATCTTCTCGGTTTCATTGTTTCACGTCAGGGGATCCGGGTAGATCCTATTAAGGTTGAGGCAATTCTCAATGTTCCTCCTCCTTCTTCACTGCACCAGTTACAAAGTTTGCAGGGGAAAGCAAACTTTCTTCATCGTTTCATCCCAAATTACGCCGAGATTACTCATGGTTTTACACGTCTTTTAAAGAAAGGTTCAGAGTTTGTTTGGGATAAAATTGCCAACAAGGCTTTCGATGCTTTAAAGTTGTCCCTCACAAAAGCTCCTCTTCTTTTTCCTCCCGATTATAGTCGAGATTACTTTCTTTATCTGGCTGCTTCTGAGTATACCATCGGTATGGTCCTCGTTCAAGAAGATGATAACCACGATGAACATGTTATCTATTACTTGAGTAGAAGTCTATCATCAACGGAAGTCAAGTACCAACATGTTGAGAAACTGGCTTTGGCTGCTGTTCAAGCAGTTCAACGATTTCGTCATTATATTCTATCCAGGAAAACTACCGTGATTTCACATTATAACCCAATGCAACATATATTGACACGTCAATTTCTGGCGGGCAAGTACTCCAAGTGGATTGTCATTCTCCAGAAGTTCGATTTGGAATTCGATCACGCCACGTCGAAGAAATCCTTGGTTTTTGCTGAGTTAATTTGTGATTTTCCCCACTCTGCCACGAAAAATGTAGCAGTCGATTCGTTACCTGATGAATCACTTTTCCTTATAAATACTGATGATATTTGGTACGGAGATATCATTATATATCTCCAAACTCAAACTTTTCGACCTGCTTTGTCCAGTAATGAATGACGTCATATACGTTATCAGGCTCGCCAGTACATTATCCTCGGCGATACCCTTTACCATCGAGGCGTTGAATCTGTCTTTCGATGTTGTTTAACTTTTGATGAAGCTAAGAAAGATTTGAATGACTGCCATTCAGGAGCATGTGGTGGTCATATGTCTGGGTATACTACTACCCAGAAGATCTTACGTGCAGGATACTTTTGGCCTTCTTTGTTCCATGACTGCATTATTGCTGTTCAGAAGTGTCATGCCTGCCAGACTTATAATCAGAAGATTTGGTCACATCCTGCTCCCCTTCATCCTGTAGTCTCAGTAGGTCCTTTCGCAAAATGGGGCATTGATTTCATGACATGTCACCCTCACTCGGCCGGGGGGCATGGTTATATTATTGTAGCTGTTGATTATTTTACAAAGTGGGCCGAGGCAATGCCGAAATTCGATAATACTGGGAAGACTGCAGCATTATTTCTTTTCAACGATGTCATCACTCGTTTCAGTGTTCCTCAGGCTATCATTACCGATCACGGTAGTCATTTTAGGAATTATATGATGTCATAACTTACAGAGAATTTGGGCCTTCATCATGACAGCTCAACACCCTATTATCCACAGGCTAATGGCCAGGTCGAATCTATCAATAAGGTTCTCATAACTATGATTTGACGGATGATAGGAATACATAAAACCAGCTGGCACACGATGCTGTTTTCGACATTGTGGGCGTATCGAACATCTGTTAAATATGCTACGGGATTTACACCCTTTTGATTAGTTTATGGCATGGAAGCCATTCTGGCAATAGAATGTGAAATACCTTCTTTGAAGCTAGCTGTAGAGATCTTACCCAATACTTTTTCCGAAGAGGAATGTCTGTTGTATTTGATGCGATTAGATGAGACCCGACGTAATGCCACTTTAGTAATAGAAGCCCAAAAGAAACGCGTTAAAGCACAATATGACAAGCATGTCAAGCCTCGTGTTTTCTCTGAAGGTGATCTTGTTCTTCTGTATTAACAGGATAGAGATGTCCTAGGAGCCAGGAAATTTGAACCTATGTGGCGTGGTCCGTACATTGTCAGCAAAGTTTTTGAAAAAGGAGCGTATGAGCTAGTTGATTATGATGGTGTACCTTTGAGTGAACCCAGGAATGGGTTGTACTTAAAGAAGTACTATGCATGAGTTATTTGTGCATGAGTACTTGTATTTTATGTATCATACTGAGTGTGTGTGTTACTTTAGTTTTTCTTTTGACGTTATTTGGTCTCTGCCCTTACGTGACGTTGTGTTTGATTGCCAGATGTCGGAGTATCCGCTTCCTTATATTGGCTTCGCTGATGGAGCTAGCCGTAGTACTCGGAACTTAGCTTCCGCTACATGGGCAATCTATGCCCTGACAAACGAACTCATATCTCTACGAGGTATATGTCTTGGCCGAGCAACCAACAATATCGTAGAGTATAGAGCCGTGGTTGAATTATTGGTTGATGCTATCTCTCTTGGAATTCGTCATTTGGTTGTGCAACTTGACTCGCAGCTTGTAGTACTATAGCTCAGTAATATATATTCTATTCGAAGTCCTACTTTATTAAGGGTATATTTGCGGATTCGCCTCTTGGAATGGTACTTTGATCACATTGAATATCAACACATTCCTAGATGTCTCAATACATTGACAGATGCTTTAGCTAATTATGTATTGGACAGACATTTAAATCATTTATAAATCAAACACATTAAATTGTACACAATGTAAAGTAAGCCGGTAGAAGCCGTGTATATATATAGCGATAAAAAAAAAAGTTTGTTTTTACAAAATGTTTGTCCGAAGACCAAAATATCAAAATTGAAGCTCATGGCTTCTACATAAGGACGTCATGGATGACGTTCACGATAGAACACTAATTTCCTAGCAACTCTGCGGAGCAGTCGACCCATAGATGCAGAGACTCCCACTGTGTGACACTGATCGCATCGTGGAATCTCTTCCAGAGTCATATCTAGAACGTCTGCCATAAGGCCCTCTAAATTCTGCTCCACCTTTAGGTAATCCTCGGCGTACTGTGGAACTGCTACTACTCCCTCTCCTCATCGCTGGATAGGAGAACTGCCAGCAGGTCGATATGGTCCAACGTCTGTGTCATCAACAAGTATTTGATGTTAGTCTCTGGGTAAATCTATAAAACAAAAAACATTTAAATATGTTAAAAATACAAAAACATTTAAAAGATTAAAATTGGTGTACTTCTTATCGAGGTCTCCCCACTGTGCATCCTCAGGCAGTGCAAGGTCAGGATCACCGTGGAAATCTAAGCCAGCATATGCATAATCTTCTACCATCAACATCTGGCCTTGAAGCCAGTCGAAGAAGATATCGTCATACCTGACGATTGGTCTTGCCACATGTTGGGCCATGAGTCGACACCATCGTAACATCCTTGGATCCCTGGGACCCGGAAAGTGCCACTCAGCCTGAAGTCTAAATGCAGGGACCCTCTCACAGAAGAAGGACACTAACAAAGATCCATATCTAAACTATTTCAGATCTCCACGCCTGCACTTCGTCAACTGTTTTTTGAGACTGCGTAAAACTGAATCAGCCCAGTTGAATACCCAGGGCTCAGTACACTTGATGGCATACTGGAAATATCTCTGCAAAGCCATATGTGGAGCAGCACTTCCTGCCATCTGAGCAATAGTGAAGAGAATGGTACGGAGAGTTATGTCAGTCACTCCCCAAATTGCCACTTTCCCTTTCTGTCGTTTAGCCTCAGGCACGCAATACTGGGCGCAGTATTCACTCATTTTTAAACCACCCCTTTTGCTACCGGTCAAACTGACATGGGACCCTCGCCTAGATAACCCAATCAAGAAATATATGTCGTCAATGTCGATATTCAAGGTATGAGCTCCCATGATGAAGACTTGTTGATCCGGGTCCCACATTTGGACCAAGTATTCCAGCAATCGAACTTGGGCTCTCATGCCCGGAATGCGGAAATATTTCAGGAGACCGCAATTTCTTAAGGCAGCAATGGTTGGAGGGTGATGTTTTGATGCAGGAGCATCCACGCTTCATCAAGTGAGCCAGCGCATGGAGAGAGAAGAACAGCTGGACAGCGCCAGCACATACATTTTTGAATCACTTTGGAGATTTGTTGCGCCGCCATTTAAATGAAGGCATTCAAAGCCGGGCGCACTTGTAATATATTATAGATAGGAAGGCATTTAATAGTTTAATGCTGGTAGATAGGAATTAACTAAAGATTAGACAGTTTTAGCTTTCGAGAGGGAAAATGGAATATAGGCACCCTCCATTGTATTGTTGTAGGATTCCATCATTCTTGTATTCTGAAGAACGGAGCAGAGCAAAGAATTTGTGAAGAACCTCCATGTATAGATATTGAATTAATAGGAAGAGTTTTGATTCAACTCCATGGATGCGTTTGATCTCTGTGTGTTGTTGATACTATGCCTTTGCATGTTTTCTTCCTTCTATGCTTATCTTTTATATGCTGCATATGTGATTGCGTATCAGGTTCGAAACCTAAGAGAATGAGGGAATGAGTTTCAATTGTTTCTCTGTTTGAGCCGGGAGATTCCTGCGTAGAGGGTAGTCGAATTCCTTCGCATAGAGTGCGTTGAGGGGGGCAAATAGTTGAACCTTTGTTCTCATTTTGACCAGAGTGAATTGGGTTGTTCGAGCCGTGCAGGTGAGTGCAGGTCGGGCTGGAGACTCAGTAGCAAGTCTGAGAGAAAAGGGAAGGCCGGGTCGCTGTGACTGTGGAAACACAGAACCTGGAGGACTTCAACCATTTGAAAGTGTTGCAGGTGGGGCGCAGGCATCATGCGGAAAGTCTCTGAAGGAATTTGAAGAACAAAGCTCAGGAGGGATAATTCCTCGTTTATATTGCAGGAACAGGCCTGGGAGAGTTTTGAACCAAGGGAAATCTTGGGAGCGGAGAACTCTTCAGAGGAAGAGAATCGACGACTTGAATTGATTTTGGAGAGTTCTGAAATCTCGCAGACCGTCAGATCACAGAGGAGTTGCAAGGGGGTTAACTCGTAGGTGCACGAAAGAACCCATTGCCATCGCATATCGACATATCGGGGTTGGTGAGTGCAAGAGTTGCATGCACATCGAAATCACGAGTAGCGATTCCCCGATTTAATCGGAGCCGTCGATCATCAGAGGGACAGGTGGCATGAGATCCCGAGGAGTCGGGACTCGGCACTTCAGTGTTTTCGAAGTCGAAGGGAGCACGGTTAATCAGCGAAGTCCCAAGTTGCGACGGGTCCCACGGAGATGACGCAGAGGACAGCACGTGGCATCGCACATCGGCGTTCGGGGTTTTGAAAGGTGAGAACATTGCGACCTTTCATCTGCCGATTTCCTGATAGGGAATTCCCCGACCCACAAAGGTGTTGACCGTTGACATCGTGGATCGGGATTCGGAGTTTTATAGTGCACAAGAGGTGCACAAAAGGTTCGCGAGTCCGCGAAACCCGATTTCCCGATATCCGAAAGGGAGATCACCGATAAGGAGAGTTGTGGGTGGAGCGCACTCCTGAGAAGAGTGGAAGAGTACTTCGATACTCTTCGGGCCTGTGTGTGTGTGTGTGTTAAGAAGGTCATGGTGGGGTGACTGTCCGTTGAGGGGCATGTTGCAACCAAGTGGTATCAGAGCAAGGGTGTGGAGTTCTCTTTGTTCAGGTAGCAGAGAGAAACAGATACATAATGCCGCCCAGAAGGGAACGACCGTCACCTGATCGTGAAGGCAGGGATGCCTGAAGAAGGGGTAGGCCAGTAGGTAATGCTAAGATGGAATGTCAAATTCGAGATCTCAGGGCGAGACTCGAAGAAATGGAGACCACCCAGAGGCGTGGAGCTGGTACAGCAGAGTTCAGTGATTCTGAGGTTTAAGAGGAAGCTGGACATGATGAAGGGGAGGTCTCAGCAGAGGATGCCTCGACAGAGAGGTTGATCAGGGCCATTTCTAGGATGAGCTCAAAGACAAAGATGGGCATTCCCATCTATGAGGGAAGTCTAAACGCAGAGGAGCTGCTGGATTGGATCCGAGCACTCGATACCTACTTCGATTATGAGGATATCGAAGAGGAAAAAAAGGTGAGGCATGCTGTCATGAAGCTGAAGGGACATGCAGCCTTATGGTGGGACGAGCTGCAGGCAGACAGGCGTTCCAAGGGCAAACAGAAGATCAAAAGCTGGGATCGAATGATCACCAAGATGAAGGAGAAGTTCATTCCGAGGGATTATCAGATCATACTGTTCAGGTGCATGCAGAACCTGAGACAGAAGATGATGATGGTGAAGGAATACACCGAGGAATTTTACAGGCTCAACATTCGAGCAGGTCATCGGGAGAGTGATGACGAGAAGGTGGCAAGATACCTGAATGGTCGCAGGTATGACATTCAGGATGAATTGAGCATGCTGACCATCCGAACAGTTGAGGATGCATACCAGATGGCTCTGAAAGCCGAAGAAAAGCAGAGCCATAAGCAGGGACAACGAGGGTGAGGCAGAAGCCAGCCTAGAGGCAAAGCTGTTGCCCAAGAACGAACACAGAAGTCCAAGGAGGATTGGAAGAGGCCTCAGGGTAGAGCTGAAAGAGGTGGAACCTCACAGCAGAGGCAGCAAATTTCGGAGCCGAGGAGGCAGCAAGGTGATCATCAAGGAGGATATGCTGACGCCAATACATTTCCTCGTACCCGAGGTAGAGGAAGAGGCAGAGGAGGAGTTATCACATGTTTCACGTGTGGTAAAGACGGTCATAAAGCCGTGGACTGTCCAGAGAGGAAGGTGGATATAGGGAGAGCTCACGTCGCTGAGGTGCGGAGGCATGATGTGGAAAGCGAAGATGTAGACAGCGGAAGTGGGAAGTCGCTGACGGTACACAAGGTCCTTCTGAAACCCGAGAAAGAGGTAGAGGACACAGCTCAGAGATGCCGACTATTCAGAACGACTTGCAAGACCAAGGGTTGGAAATGCAAGGTCATAGTGGACAGTGGGAGCACAGACAATCTTGTTTCGACTGAGATGGTGGAGAAGCTGGAGCTGAAGACGCATAGACACCCGAGTCCATACAAAGTGACATGGATGCAAAAAGGACACCAGGTATGTGTTACAAAACAATGCTTGGTTAATTTTAAAATGGGTGAATACAGAGATAAAATTCTATGTGATGTCCTTCCCATGGATGTCTGTCATGTATTATTGGGAAGACCATGAAAGTTTGATAGAAATGTTGTTCATGACGGGAGGATGAACACCTACACCTTAGAGAAGGATGGAAAAATCCACACGTTGCTGCCGATGAAGGATAAGGAAGTGAAGCCAACAGTTAGCAGCATGATACTTCTCATGAGTGGGAAAGAACTTCTCACAGAGCTGGAGAAAGATGAAGATCCACAGTTCTTTGTTGTCAGGAAGCCGAAAATTGTCCTGACAAGCACAAGAGTAGACGACTTACCAGAGGAGATTCAACAACTGCTGGGAGAGTTTGCTGACATCATCGTGGACGAACTACCTCGTTCATTGCCACCGATGCGGAGTGTGAGTCATGATATTGACCTCATACCCGGAGCAAGTCTATTGAACAAGGCAGCGTACAGGTTGACACCTCAGGAGAACGAGGAAGTCAAAAGGCAGGTTCATGATCTGCAGGATAAAGGACTAGTGAGGGAGAGTCTGAGTTCGTGTGCCGTTCCAACGGTACTGAGTCCGAAGAAGGATGGAGGCTGGAGGATGTGTACAGACTCCAGGGCCATAAACAAGATCACCATCAGGTACAGGTTCCCATTACCGAAAATGGATGACTTGATGGATTTCTTGAGTGGGGCAAATTATTTTTCAAAGATAGATCTCAAGAGCGGATATCATCAGATCTGGATGAGAGAGGGAGATGAGTGGAAAACAACATTCAAAACAAACGAAGGTTTGTATGAATGGCTGGTCATGCTGTTTGGGTTGACGAATGCACCCAGTACATTCATGAGGTTGATGAATGAAGTCCTACGGGAATTCATTGGCAAATTTGTTGTTGTGTACTTGGATGATATTTTGATTTTCAGCAAGACCAAGGCTGAACACTTGAGGCATTTGGCCATTGTGATGAGAAGACTACAGCAGGAGAAGCTGCTGATTAATTTGAAGAAGTGTTCATTCATGCAGACATAACTCATTTATTTGGGTTTTGTAATCTCGGCGAATGAATTGAAGATGGATCCCGAGAAGGTTGAAGTAATCAGAAATTGGCCATCACCGAGGAATGTTTTTGAGGTAAGGAGCTTCCATGGATTGGCAAGCTTCTACAGAAAGTTCATTCGAAATTTTAGTGGAATCAGTGCCGCAATGATGGACACTGTGAAAAAGCGACATAAAGTTTTCCAGTGGATAGCCGAGGCTGAGAAGAGCTTCAATCTGTTGAAGCGAAAGATCACCGAGCAACCAGTGTTAGTGTTGCCAGATTTTCAGAAAACCTTCTAGGTGAAGTGTGATGCTATTGGATATGCTGTTGGAGGGGTCTTGAGTCAGGATGATAGACCTATGGCATATTACAGTGAGAAGCTGGATGATGCCAAGCTGAAATACTCCACTTATGATAAAGAGTTCTATGCCATCATACAGGCATTGAAGAAGTGGAGGCGTTATCTCATACCCAAGGAATTTGTTTTGTACAGCGATAATCACACATTGCAGTTTGTAAGCCAGTAGGAGAAGCTGAACCAGAAGCATGCGAAATGGGTAGAATACATGCAAAATTTCACATTCGTGATCAAGCACATTTCGGGGACTGCGAACAAGGTGGCTGATGCCTTGAGCAGGAAATGCTTGTTGTTGCAGGAGTTCAGGGTCAAAACCTTGGGTTTTGAAAATTTAAAGGATATGTATGCAGGTGACGTAGATTTTGGCGAGGCATACGAAGCAGCCGAGAACCCAGTTCTCAGGGATAGGAGTCCATGGATTGATTTCCTGATCCAGGATGGATTTATGTTCAAAGGCAATCAATTGTGCATTCCAGATTGCTCTATGAGAGAGAATTTGGTAAAGGAGAAGCACAATGGGGGCTTAGCAGGTCATTTTAGACATGACAAAACATTCGCCAAGCTGAGCGAATCTTATTATTGGCCAGGCATGCGTGCAGATATCAAGAGGTTTGTTGACAGGTGTCGGATATGTCAACATGCAAAGGGCCGAAAACAGAGCACAGGGTTCTATCAGGCATTGCCCATACCCGAGAGGCCATGGGAAGCCATTAGTATGGACTTTGTGTTGGGTTTACCGAGAACACAGCGAGGAGTTGATTCTATCTTTGTGGTGGTGGACAGGTTCTCGAAGATGGCACATTTCATCCCGTGTCATAAGACCAGTGATGCAACCCACATCGCAAACTTGTTTTTCAAAGAAATTGTCAGGTTGCATGGATTACCGAGAAGCATAGTCTCGGACAGGGATACCAAGTTCATAGGTCACTTTTGGAGGACGCTATGGAAGAAGCTGGGAACTGACTTAGCTTTCAGTTTTGCTTACCATCCGCAGACAGATGGACAGACTGAAGTGGTCAACATGATCTTGGGGGATCTGTTGAGAAGCCTAGTGATGGAGCATCACACCAGTTGGGATCAGATCCTACCACAGGCATAATTTGCGTACAACAATTCGGTGAATTGGAGTACAGGTAAGAGCCCATTTTAGATTTTGTATGGGATGCGACCGAGAGGATTTTCTGAGCTCAGGGAGTCAGAACAGGCTGAGACTAGCATTGCGAGGGCTGAAGAATTCGCGGAGGCGATGCAAGAACTTCATGCACAGGTAAGACAACGACTGCAAAAGTTGAATCAGGAGTATAAGCGCAGGGCTAATCAGAGAAAAAAAAAACTTCAGTTTGAAGTTGGGGACATGGTTCTAGCACACTTGAGGAAGGAAAGGTTCCCAAGGGGAACATATAACAAAATCAAGATGAAGAAAATTGGGCCGTGCCGAATCCTGAGGAAATTTGGCGAGAACGCGTATGAGCTTGAGTTGCCAGAAGGCATCGGGATATCTCCGACATTCAACGTTTCAGATTTATACCCATATAAGGCCGAAGATGCAGGAGCTGGGAGTGTTGATGAACTAGTAATCCAATGGCAGAAGCAATTTCCAGTTGCACAGAAACCTGAGATGGAGTGCATACTGGACAAAAGAGTTGGAAGGAAGACCAGGAGAAAGCGGTACTTTGAATACCTGGTGAAATGGAAGCATCACCCAGTGGAGGATGCCAGCTGGGAAACAGAGGCAGTGATACAAAGGCATGGGCAGACAGTGCAGCAGCTCATGGATAGGAGCCCATGAAATCTTTTGAGCCGAGGAGTATGATGCAGGAGCATCCACACTTCATCAAGAGAGCCAGCGTGTGGAGAGAGAAGAACAGTTGGACAGAGCTAGCACATACATTTTTGAATCACTTTGGAGATTTGTTGCACCGCCATTTAAATGAAGGCATTCAAAGCCGGGTGCACTTGTAATATATTATAGATAGGAAGGCATTTAATAGTTTAATGCTGGTAGATAGGAATTAACCGAAGATTAGACAGTTTTAGCTTTCAAGAGGGAAAACGGAATATAGGCACCCTCCGTTGTATTGTTGTAGGATTCCATCATTCTTGTATTCTGAAGAACGTAGCAGAGCAGATAATTTGTGAAGAACCTCCATGTATAGATATTGAATTAATAGGAAGAGTTTTGATTCAACTCCATGGATGCGTTTGATCTCTGTGTGTTGTTGATACTATGCCTTTGCATGTTTGCTTCCTTCTATGCTTATCTTTTATATGTTGCGTATGTGATTGTGTATCAGGTTCGAAACCTGAGAGAATGAGGGAATGAGTTTCAATTGTTTCTCTGTTTGAGCCGGGAGATTCCTGCGTAGAGGGCAGTCGAATTCCTTCGCATAGAGTGCGTTGAGGAGGCCAAACAGTTGAACCTTTGTTCTCATTTTGCCCAGAGTGAATTGGGTTGTTCGAGCCGTGCAGGTGAGTGCAGGTCAGGCTGGAGTCTCAGTAGCAAGTCTGAGAGAAAAGGGAAGGCCAGGTCGCTGTGACTGTGGAAACACAGAACTTGGAGGACTTCAACCCTTTGAAAGTGTTGCAGGTGGGGCGCAGGCATTGTGCGCAAAGTCTCTGAAGGAATTTGAAGAACAAAGCTCAGGAGGGATAGTTCCTCGTTCATATTGCAGGAACAGGCCTGGGAGAGTTTTGAACCAAGGGAAAGCTTGGGAGCGGAGAACTCTTCAGAGGAAGAGAATCGACGACTTGAATTGATTTTGGAGAGTTTTGAAATCCCGCAGACCGTCAGATCGCGGAGGAGTTGCGAGGGGGTTAACTCGCAGGTGCACGAAAGAACCCATTGCCATCACATATCGGCATATCGTGGTTGGCAAGTGCAAGAGTTCCATGCACGTCGAAATCGAGAGTAGCGATTCCCCAATTTAATCGGAGCCGTCGATCATCGGAGGGACAGGTGGCACAAGATCCCGAGGAGTCGGGACTCGGAACTTCGGCGTTTTCGAAGTCGAAGGGAGCACGGTTAATCAGCGAAGTCCCAAGTTACGATGGGTCCCACGGAGATGACGCGGAGGACAACACGTGGCATCGCACATCGACGTTTGGGGTTTTGAAAGGTGAGAACATTGCGACCTTTCATCTGCCGATTTCCCGATAGGGAATTCCCCGACCCACAAAGGTGTTGACCGTTGAGATCGCGGATCGGGATTCAGAGTTTTATAGTGCACGAGAGGTGCACACAAGGTTCGCGAGTCCGCGAAACCCGATTTCCCGATATCTGAAAGGGAGATCACCGAGAAGGAGAGCTGTGGGTGGAGCGCACTCCCGAGAGGAGTGGAAGAGTACCTCGATACTCTTCGGGGCTGTGTGTGTGTGTGTTAAGAAGGTCCTGGTGGGGCGTCCGTCCACTGAGGGGCAGGTTGCAACCATTTTTGGCGTTTGTATTATCTTCCTCGTGTTCCCGTTCTCTCCATTCGAGCACCATGATGATGGCTATTAACCTGCATGGGAAACATATGAAGATTATTAATAATCTTAAACATGGAAAAATTCTTTCTTTTGGCTAAATGTTGCATAATTTTTTAAATTTTACGTTGTTCGCAGGTGACCTATGGCACACAGTGCGAACTTCTCACAGTCTTCCTTAGGCCCACGTGCGAGAATGAGGCATTCTCGCAGGTCCCGTATGGGCAGCTTGCGAGAATTCCTATACACGCATAGGGCTTAAAAAATTGACTAAAAACTTAACTTTTAACCAATGAAATCATGAAATTGAAACATGAAAAGATAAAGAATGGAGAGCTTACCAAAATACCGCAGACAGCTCGTGGAATGATTGCCCGGAGCGCCCGAAAATCGACGATGAAGGTAGAAGGTAAAATGGAAGTTTTTTGAACTCAAATGGTAAAAGGGTAAAATGATATGGTAAAATGTGTTATGGATTCATTTTTATTACTTTTTACTATGTCAAAAAGTGGGTTTTTCATATTTATTCATTATTCAACCCTAATTACTAATATGGAAATGAGTGAAGTGAATTGCAGGTATGAAACATGAAGGGTCATGGACGATTTTTTCTATGGTGTGGTATGTTTTTGATTGTTTTCTATGGTTTTGACATAAAACCTTGAGCGCCTTTTGTCCGTTCTTGCGCTTGTAAAAAACATAAGAACGTGATCGAGCGTTGTTTTATCTCTTTTCCAGGCTTGTTGTGGTTACACGAAAAAGGAACCCCCCTGGAGTTATCTTTAAGCTCTTTTCAGACTCTCTAAACAGGAAAATATTGTCGAGCGACCTTGCTATGTTCACGCTCGATAAAGTATTTGAAGTATGCGTCCTTCGAGCGATAGTTTAACCCTTTTTCGGTCTCGTTGGACTATTGTACGAAAAAGGAACTGAGAGAGTTCTCTTTTAAGTGT
>JZKD02S0719841.1:572901-588668 GCA_000966675.3 Picea glauca | reverse complement strand
ATTTGGGAAAGGGATATGTTTCATCTTTGTATTAATTGGCAGTAAGTGTCGCTCTTGAACATGACACCCCCTATTCATCATTCGAAGCTGGTTTGGGTAATCCATTTGTCTCTCAGTCGCTTTGATATCAAGGTCTTTCCATGTGTCGTCTTTGAGTCAATGTTGCCAAATCATTGGTTGTGTCGTTCATATGTTCAAGAGAAGTCCGTCTGAAACCTCTGTTTGAGTCGGCCATCTGCAGTTGTCCATTCTCTTCGTGTCGGACTTCCCTGTGTCCAAAGTCCAATTGCTATATGCTCTGTTTCACTTTCAAACTCTGTTACTCATTTCATGTCATTGATGGGGGATACATCAAGGCCCTCCTGTGATGAGTCTTGTTCCGTCGACATCAACACATTATCCGGAATTAAGACTTAGAAATCATTCAGTACCTTGGAGCTTGCATGCCCCAATGGCAATTTTCCTTGCTTTTGACAGTGGGTTTACCTCATTGACCCCTGATCGAAAGATTCCGTCGGATGTTCAACATCAACTCATTTATTCACAGTCGATGGATTGTACTTTAGTACCTTGGGAGTCATTGGCATCAATGGTGATTTCCCTTTCACTTGTTAACGGTTACATCAATGACCGGTAATCAAGTGGTTTCTACCATGTTCGACTTCAACACATGTAATCACATGGTTAGATTCGTACTTTGGGCGATAAGATTGAAGACCCTGGATATTGTCTTGAATGATCCAGGTTGCGATGGAGTATGTATTATTTGCGACACATAGATCCACTGTGTATGTTTCGTGGCTATGTCGTCTTGGTTGAAAATTTGTCGCATAGATCCACAGTTTATTCAGGTGGCTATGCTATATCGTGACAGCATGGATCCACTGTGTATGATTGGTGGCCATGACCTTTGTTTATGATTTATGATGTCATCAATCTATGATCTGAGCATGGGAATGCCTACCTCAGAAGGGATACATATGATATTCTGCCGATGCTTGGATGTTTGCAGGTTTCCGATTAGATGCGCTCTTGGTTCTTGACACACACATGCAGCTTACAAAGTCTATCGACTGTCACTGATTCCACTCTCAGAATTTGGGGGGAATTATATTATCCACAATTTTGGTCATCGTGGTGATGTTATGATGATGTTATGATGATGGAAAATCAAGCTCTTCACTAGGAACACTTTCCTGAGAAAAGTTACATTTCTCTGCTTCCAGAAATTATGCTTTTAAGGGATGTTCGCAGGCTACCTATATAGCTGCCTGCGAGAATGCCTGATTCTCGCAGGCTGCATTAAGATAGGGTGTGAAGGGTTCACACTGTACCTAACTATCAGGGTGCGAACAGGTTCCAAAGGAAGGAAAAAGATAAAAATCTTGAATCTTCTAGAAGGGAATCTTCTAGAAACATGAGTTGGCTTCGAATGGTTGTTCAGGTGCTGGCATTCCAGATATCTTGGGATCATTTCCTATCCAAGTAACTAAATTATCTTCTCCTATATATTGAGGAGATTTCTCATGGAAAAGGTTAGAAGCAAACTAGCAAGAGATTGATTGGAGAATTATTGATAGCCTGTGTGAAGGACTGATGCTATAGCAGCTAGAGACAACAACAAGGTCATCAAAAGTGGTTGATTTTCTTCATGCATGAGCAAGTGTGTGTGTTAGAGCTAGGAGCCATCGAAAGGATATATACAACATCAAGGCTTAGGTTGTAAGTTTCACTTTAAATTAATTCAATACAGTAATATGTCCCTTTCCCATAAAGATGATGTCACTTTATTACATAATTCCTTGATCATATGTCTAGATTAGCTATTGAATATATTGATTTGCTTTCACTTCGATTGGTTTGTACTGTTGTGATCTGAATGACACAAGAGAATTGGAGAGAAGCTTGGAACAACAGAGACCTAAGGAAAGCATTCATAAGGTATGTTCATGATTCTTAACTCTTAGTTCATTCAATAGGCTAAATCTAGGGAAAGTGTATTATTCTGTCCTGTTTTGTTCTAGATCCAGGTGGATATAGGGAGATCAGTTTGTGTCCGCACTTACGGATTAATCCTGAAACAACCGAGGTGCCAACTTGGCATAGGCTCCCATTCTTAGGAAACTCCTCCTGGGTCTAACCCTGAGATAGACATGGTCTCCTGTTTTGAACTCTTGGGGAGTTCTTTTCCTATCGACATAACTTTTATTTATATCCTGAGCAATCTTCAGATTTTTCTTTATCTGAATTACTTGTTGTTCCATTTCTTTTAGAATGTCGGGTCTGATTATAATTATGTCCACTGGATTATTCCATCTTATTGGAATATTGCATTGTCTATCATAGAGGGCTTCAAAAGGGCTCATCTTCAAGGATTCTTGATAACCGTTGTTGTAGGCAAATTCTACCAATGGTAGGTAGTCTTCCCACTTCTTAGGTTGGTGCATTACATGCATCCTTAGCATGTCTTCTACTATTTGGTTCACTCTTTCTGTTTTTCCATCAGTTTGAGGGTGATAGGCTGTGTTGAACACCAATTTAGTCTCAAAACCATCCATTAGGGATTTACAAAATCTTGAAGTAAATTTGGTGTCTCTGTCAGATATAATTTCCTTGGGCATGCCATGCAGTCTGAATATCTCCTTCATGAAGATGTTGGAAATATCTATTGCCTTGCAGGTTGACTTGACAGGGACGAAATGGGAAGACTTAATTTTTCCACCACGACCATGATGACATCATTTTGCTTGGTCGACCTTGGTAATTCGGTGATGAAATCCATGGAGATGGTTTCCCATTTCCATTTTGGGATTGGTAGGGGTTGTGACAATCATGCTGGATGTAGATGTTCTTCCTTAAGTTGCTGGCATTCTAGGCACTTAGCTAGATAATTAACTATGTCTTTGTTCAACCCAAGCCAATAGAATTGTTTCCTAGTGGTTGTGGTCATCTTTTGATATCCTGGGTGACCAATATATGGTATCTTATGTAGTTCACCCATTATGAACCTCTTCAAGTCGTCACAGTTTGGAATATACAATTTGTTTTTTTAAGTAAACAACCCTTCCTCAAGCATCTGGTAGCCTTCATACTTCATCCTTGTAGGCTCTTGTCTTAGGTATGAGGTCACAGTCTTGAAGAATGCATCTGTCTCTTGTGCATTTATGAATCTTTCCCTGACATTCATTTCATAGGTGCTTACTCTTGCTAGATGAATCGTTTTATACTTCTTCTAAGGGCATTGGCCACTCTATTTTCCTTTCGTTTTGTGTGTATGATTTCGAAATCGAATTCACTTAGGAGAGCCATCCACCTAGCTTTCGTAGCATTGAGTTTTGTTTGACCAAACAAATGCCTCAACCCACAATGGTCTGTCATAAGTACAAATCTCCTTCCCAAGAGGTAGTGTCTCCACATTTTTAAAGCATGTACTATGGCAGCCAACTCTAGGTCATGGGTCAGATAATTGATCTCATGCTCATTTAATTTCCAGGATGTGTAACAAATTACACGTCCCTCTTGCATAAGGACTGCTCCGAGTCCTTCCTTGCAGGCATCTGTACACATGAGGAAATCATTATCCGGGTCTGCAATCTTCAACACAGATGCATGGGTCAGGAGGTATTTTAGTTCCTGAAATATTTCTTCACATTTTGATGTCCAAATGAATTTGATCCCCTTTTTCTGAAGGGAAGTGATTGGACAACCAATCTTGGAAAATCCTTTTATGAACCTTCTATAGTATCCTACTAGGCCCATGAAGTATCTGATATTTGATACATCCTTCGGGGTAGGCCATTCCATAATAGATCTGATCTTATCGGGGTCCACTACCACCCATTCCTTAGAAATGACATGGCCTAGGTGAGGGAATTTCTTATGAAAGAAGTCACACTTGCTAAACTTAGCATAGATCCGATGCTCTCTTAGTACTTGAAGTACGAGTCTAATATTTTCTTCATGATCCTCCCTGTTCTTGGAGTATATTAGGATATCATCAATGAAAACCAATACAAATTTGTCCATAAATTTGTTGAGTACATTATTCATCAAGCACATAAAAGTGGTGGGGGCATTGGTTAACCCAAACGACACCACCATGAATTCATAGTGACCATACCCTGTTCTGAAGGCTATTTTGTGGATGTATTCATCCTTAATCTGAACTTGGTGGCATCCAGACCTTAGGTCAATCTTCTAGAATATGGAAGCACCCCCCAATTGGTCGAACATGTCATTGATTCTTGGTAAGGGATACTTGTTGTTTATGGTTGTCTTATTGAGTTGTGTGTAATCTATGCATAGTCGGAGTGTGCCATCTTTCTTTTTCACAAACAAGATGGATGCTCCCCATGGAGATTCACTGGGTAGGATGTAGCCTTTGTCCATCATCTCCTTTAGTTGTAGCTTGAGTTCAACCAACTCTAGCCTCCTCATCCTGTATGGTGTTCTAGATGCTGGTACCGCTCCCGGTGTAAGTTCTATCGAGAAGTCAATATCCCTTCTCGGAGGTAGACCTGGTACTTCTTATGGGAACACGTCCTTGTAATATATTAATATGGGGTGGTCCTCTAGTTTTGGTTGGTCATCCTCAACAGATTCCAATACCTGTATGGCATATAAGGAACACCCCTTTCTGCAATACTTTTTCATTTGAAGGGTTGATATTTGCCTCACTGAGATAGGCTTCTGAATCCCTTGGAGGGTCATATTTCTCCCTTCTTCATATACACATTGTAAATTTTTATGATAACAATCCAAATTAGTTTTGTAAGCATCGAACCAATCCATACCAATCAACAAGTCATAAGATCCTAGGGGAAGTATGTTAAGGGTCACTCAGGTGGGAAATCCACCCATGATGAATTGACAGGGTGGTATGACCTCTGCCACTTTTCTTTTGGTCCCAGTGGCTAATTGAACCAACCATGTTTTAACATGTCTAATTGGTTGAAGTTTACACTTATCAATAGTCTAATGGGCCACATAACTTGAATTAGAACCTGGGTCAATTACAATAGAAACTAGATGGTCGTCGATCATACCTTCCAACTCCACTACTGAAGCTTGGTGGCCGGCTTGATTATTGTCCAAGGCTGCATATATTCGTGGCATGATCCTAGCCAAATCATTGACTGTGGTATATTCTTGGATGTTGTAGACTTTTTTACTGTTCTTTTGTCTATGTGGATAGTGCCTCAATTTATGATCTTCTCCACAACCCCAACATTTTAAGGGTTCCTTCTTTAGGTTATCAGTCTTTCCTGGGGTTGTCTTAAAAGTTTTATTTCCACTTTGAGAGGGGAAATTTTGTTGATATACACTTCTAGTAGGAAGGCTCCTTCTAGAATATTTTCTATAGTTCTTGAATCTTGAGGATCAAAACCCCTTCTTCTGGAATCCCAAGCTACTCATCTTCTTCATTTCCTCATGAGGTCTTGTCTTATTCCCAAACCGTTTATAACAATACCTCACCTTCCGGATAGTTTCTTCTAAGGTATTTGGTTCATCGAATGTAATTCTATCCCGATAGGTATGAGGTAACCCACTAATGAACCACTGCATTTATACCTATCATCTTTTATGTAGGGTACATACCTTAGTAGTTCAAGGAATTTATTGAAAAATTCATTTATGGTGAGCTTCCCCAACCAGATCTCATATAATTCCTTAGTATTCCCATCCAAGTATTTCTCTAACAGATACTGCTTCCTGAAGTATTTCTCGAACTGTTTCCATGAAAAGTCCTTATCATGGACTCCTTTCACATTTCTAATATCTTCCCGCCATATGGAAGCCTTTCCATTCAGGTTGAAGATGACTATTCGAGCCTTCAAGTTTTTAGAGTAGTCATGGACTTTGAAGTACTTATTTAAACCAAGCAGCCAAGCTTCCGCCTCTTCTCCCTTCTTAATTTCTCCATTGGAAGAGGGTGGTTTGGATTTCTTGAATTCCTCAAGATAATGATGTTTGTAACTCTTTTTATTTATTCATTTGCTCTAAGAATGTGAGTTGGCTTTGCTAGTAGAAGATCCTTCAGAGTTGCCAGTTTCTTTTCCCAAGGAATCTACCGATGGGTTTCCCCTACCTCCAGGTTGGGCCTTCTTCGAGGTACTTATCCCAGTGTGGTCACTTATGGAGTCATGTTTTCAGATCTCAGGTGGACTTTAACTTCTCTTCTTATGTCATCGGTCCACATGACTGGTTGCAGGTTCATGCTGTAGTTTCCTCTGTATGTCGGATAAGCTCTGCAACAAGACTGCGTTAATTTCTGTTTCTTTTTCTTTCTCCTTTATCAATCTCTCATTGTCATCCTTGCAACTCTGTAATTTGTCCTTGAGGCTCCTCGTAGTTTTAGCCAGGTTCGGAGGGGTTTCCACTGCCCTCCTTTCATCATATTCTTTGTCTCTATTGTGGGAGCCATCCCCCACTTCATGAAATGTCACCATCCTTTAATCTTGAAGTTTTCCTGTGATTTACTGACTACTCGAGTGTTGAAAAAAAAACATATTGTTAGCTATCAGTCTATTATTTCATGAACAATACACAATTCAATTTCTTAAGTGCATACACACAGTAGAAAGTTTTATTCTTTTCTCTAATAACATTTTTAACCAAACTTTTTAAGGAGGTAAGGTAGAGTGTCACTCTTTTAAAAGTACTCCAAATAGAGTTTTTAAGTGACTCATCCATGAGCCCAAGAAGGCCAAGTGTTGTAACCGTGCTTTAATACCAATTTGTAACACACCCACGACAGGGTAAAATAAAATAAAATGTTTCATCCTCCTTACAGGAAAAAATCCTCTCTCTCTACGGGTTCTAATTTGGACAATCGGGGAACGAGCTTGGCCTTTCGATCAAGGATATCCGGTTCTAGAGCCAAACAACTCTCTCAGACCTTGATGGTCTTGTTCTTTAATTAAGCATAGAACCTTTTGACTACCAGGTGCAGGGCTAAGGATACCCACGACCTCTGTTTGCGCACTTATGAAATGTAGAATTTCATATGCTAGATTCTTTTTCTGTTAACCCCCTCCTTCATATGACCCTGGGCTATGACCCTTTGGAAGATATGCGATTGTGGGCGCGTCCAAGGGTGGTTTTAATCCAACCCACTTTTCTCCCCACAATTTACTACAAAGCGCCATGTATGCCTTTGCCAATACCATGGTTTCAATTGTGGCCCGCTCAAGGAGAATTAAGACCCGAGCATGTTCTAGCCCCACAATTCTTCCCGAATGTCGATCTCTTTCTTTCGATGATGATCCATGATTAAAAACTGCTATCTTTCCTCCTTTCATGTCTTTCACAGGCCTTCCCAAACCTACCAATTGGTTCCGGCTCTCCTGCCTTCGGGAGTTTCAACTCTCAGATTCTCGCTACCTCCTCAGTAGCTATCTTCCAGAGTGGAAGATATGCTGACACCTGTCACTAAAGAAGTGCAGCTACGATTCCCTTAACGAGTTCGACCTTTTGGAATTTCAATGCTCAAACTTCTGCTTCCTTTGACTGGCTATCTTCCAGAATGGAATATCTGCTAACACGTATCTCCCCAATCAATGGTTGTGCTCCCGCTTTGGGACTTTGGCCTCCTCAACCATATCAACGGTCTTATGAATCCCTTCTTGATCAGTGATCAATATCTTCTACGTGTCTTTGGACTTTTCCTCCTCTGTTTTCCTCTGGAGTTCTAGATCTGTTGCTGGGTGTCCTCCTTCACATCAATGGCTCTCATCGCTTTGGATTTTAAGACTTAAAAAATATCAAATCTCAACTCTCGTCGTCCTCCAATGACTTTTATACAAAGTTAATAATCTACTGATGCGTGTCTCCCTTTGGATCGACGGTTGTGATCCCTTCACATCTATGGAATTCAGAAATCTCAAGTCTCAACTTTTACTCCCTTCGAAGTATGCAGATTTCTGTCACGTGTCCTCTTCAATCGGATGATTGAAACTTACTTTGGGTCTTTACCCGAAATCCATAGATTCACACCACCTGTCCTCTAGATCTGACGGTTCAGATCTACTTCGGATCATTTGACGGTTAACGTACTTCGGGTCTTCACCTAGAATCCACAGATTCACACCACCTGCCCTCTGGATTTGATGGTTCATATCTACTTCAGGCAATCTGGTGGTCGACGTTTGCATCGAGTCTTCACCCGTAATCCATAGATTCACGCCACTTGTCCTCTAGATCAGATGATTCAAATATACTTTGGATGATCTAACAATTGACGTCTACTTCGATTCTTTACCTAGAATCCACAGATTCACACCACCTGTCCTCTAGATCTGACGTTTCAGATCTACTTTAGACGATCTGACGACTAACATTTACTTCAGGTATTTACCAGGAATCAATAGATTCATGCCACTGGTTCTATGGATCTGATGGTCCAGATCTCTTTGTCTCTTTGGCACATCAGCCCTTCGGTCATTCGGATCTTCGGAGATGTATCCCTTTGGCTCTTCGACACTTTGGCACTTCGGTACTTAGGCACTTTGGCTCTTTGGCACTTCAGCGCTTTGGTACTTCGGCACTTCGGGCTTCAAGAGTTTCAAATCTAAATCTCAAAACCTCGAAGTGGCTTCTTCAAAGTCTATGATCTGGTGTCATGTGTCCCTTTAGGTCTGAGGGTTCAAATCTTCTTTGTCTCTTTGGGACTTGGGAACCTCAAAAATTGAACTTTACTTTCACCCGAGGACAATGGATCTATTCCACATGTCCCTTTCGATTTGACGATTGGGATTTACCTCAAGAATCCAACCCTCCGGGCTTTGCGAGTTTCAAATCTCAATCTGAAAATCTTGAAGTGAATTCTTTGGAGTTACTGATCCACTGATGCGTGTCTCCTGGCGATCAATGGCCAGGATTAACTTCGGGTCTTCGACGATTCTGCTCTCTCCTTGACCATAAGCTCTCGCTCAGGAGTTATGGATTTGGCGTTATGGATTTCTCCACAACTCAAGTCTTCAAGAAGACTCCTGCACGCACTCCTTGCGACAACCCTTCAATACCTCCAAGTATTTAATTCTTCGACTCTACGCACTCTCTTTGCAACAATAGTCCTTCAATAACTCCCTCAGGTTGTGAGCTCTGAGACTCTACTCAGCCTGTGCACACTTTGCACGGCTCTTGTACTCAACTTGCACTTCTGTGAGAATGAGAACAATGTTATACCTCCTGAGCTTTCAGAGATTGAAACTCTGAACCCGTCAATGCACTCCTTGTGGATGATTTCACTGCACTCCTTGCAAGAAAACTCTTGCTCATACAAAGAAACAATTGAAACTCATTCCTTCCTCTCCCTCTCTCTTAAAATTTCAGACATTCAACAAGAAATCATTCATACATAGAGTAACAACAAATGCATAATCAAAAAGAGTATAATAGCTATGAGCATAACATTCAATTATGCATACACAGAAAGTGTTTGAACACCATGAGTCTGAATCAAAGCTTCATATATTAATCTCAGAACTTCTGTACATGGGTTCTTATACACAACTTTCTTCCCTCCTATCTCTCTGCTCTTCTCATAATCATAATAATATTACAAGTATACAGTGAGGGTGTTTATATCCTGTTTCCCTCCTCGCTCTAAACTATCAAATCTAGAACTTTAAAGCTACCTACCTACATTAACTATGCATAAATGCCTCTTAATCCTTCAGACGAGAGCGGGATGCTCAAGGTATGATTAAAATCACAAGTACACCCTTTCTTAACTACTTCATTTATGTTTGGTGTATCAAACTTCAAAACATTTCAAACAATTCATCATGTGCCAAAATGTGTTGGCACTTGTCCTCCGCTCGCTTGTTGTTGGCGATGCTCCTGCATCATACTCCCTCGCTTGAAAATTTTCATGGGCTCCTGTCCATGAGCTCTCACATGGTCTGCCCATGCTTCTGGATTTCATTTTCATTTTCCCAGCTGGCATCTTCAACTAGAAGTCCCTTCCACTTGACCAAGTATTCCAAATATTCCTTTCTCATGGTCCTCTTACTAACTCTTTTGTCAAGTACGCTTTCCATCTATGGTTTTTCTGCAACTGGCATTTGTTTTGTCCACTGAACGTCTTGTTTTTCACTGTCTTCTCCAGCTTTGTATGGGTACAAATCTGAGATGTTGAATATCGAAGAAATTCCAATCCCATCGGGTAATTCAATCTCATAAGCATTTTCCCCAAACTTCTTCAAGACCTTACATGGTCCAATTTTCTTCATTTTCAGTTTATTGTATGTTCCTCTCCAGAGCCTTTCCTTTCTCAAGTGTGCAAGAATCAAATCACCAACTTCAAACTGAAGTTGTCACCTGTCAATCTCATAAAGGTACTTGGCGCGTTGGTTAAGCCAAACGGCATAACAAGCCATTCGTACAACCCTTCATTTGTCTTGAATGTTGTCTTCCATTCGTCTCCTTCTCTCATAGGAATTTGGTGATAACCACTTTTCAAATCAATTTTTGAAAAACATTTGGCCCCACTTAAGAAATCCATCAAATCATCCATTCTTGGCAATGGGAATCTATACCTGATGGTTATCTTGTTGATTTCCCTTGAGTCAGTACACATCCTCCAACCTTCATCTTTCTTCGAACTAAGCACTGTCAGAACAACACATGGACTCAATCTTTCTTTAACTAACCCCTTGTCCATTAAGTCCTAGACCTGTCTCTTGATATCTTCATTCTCTTGTGGCGTCAATCTGTACACTGCTTTGTTTGGTAAACTAGCTCCAGGTATGAGATCAATATGAGGACTTACACTTCTGATCGGTGGCAATGAGCGAGGTAGTTCATCCACTACTATGTCAGCAAACTCTTCCAACAGTTTCTGAACCTCTCCTGGTAAATCATCTACCCTTGTACTAGTTAAAAAAATTGTAGGATTCCTGACCATGATGAATTGCAGTTCCTCCTTCTTCTTAACCTCTGTAAGAAGTTCCTTCCCACTAACGAGAAGTACAATGTTGCTTACTTCAAGTTTCACCTCTTTGAGCTTAATCGACAACAACATGTGAGTTCTCCCATTCTTCTCTAGGGTGTATGTGTTCTTTCTCCCATCATGAATCACATTCCTATCATATTGTCATGGTATACCCAACAATAGAAGAAAAACATCCATGGGAATGACATCACACAATATCTTATCGTTATATCCTTCTATCTTAAATTCAACTAAACATTGTTTAGTGACATTTACCTGATGTCCTTTTTGTAGCCATGAAACTCTGTATGGACTTGGATGTTCAATAGTCTCTAGCTCCATATTTTCTACCATCTCTGTAGAAACACGATTATCTGTGCTACCACTCTCCACAATGACCCTTCATACCCTTCCTTGGTCTTGCAAGCAGTCCGGAAAAGACTGTTCCTTTGCATTGGATTCTTCGCCTCCTCTTCTGGAATTAAGAGAACTTTCCTCATCACAAGTGATCTTCCTCCTTCAGCATCCTCTGCCTCAACATTCCGCCTTTGTGCTTCAACAATGTGAGTCTCACCTCCTTCTTTATTCTTATCTGGACATTCATAAGACTTGTGTCCAACCTTTCCACATGTGAATCATTTCACCACTCCACCTCTTCCTCTTCCTCTACCTCTAGCACGAGGAAAAGTGTTTCCATCAGCATACTGACCTCTCTGTGAGCTTCCACCTCTCTTAGTTTGAGTCTAAGGTTTCTTCCAGTCTTCCTTGGGTTTCTGATTTCTATCCTAGACAATTGTCTTGCCTCTGGGCTGACTTCTGCCTCAGCCTCTTTGACTCTGATTTCATCTCAGCTTCTCTTCAGCCTTTAGAGCCATCTGATAAGCATCTTCCATCGTTCGGATGGTCATCATGATCATCTCATCCTAAATTCCGTATCTCAGACCATTCATATACACCTGACAACGTTTTCATCATCACTTTCGTGATGACCAACCCTGATGTTCATCTTGTAGAATTATTCAGTGTACTCCTTTACTGACATCAACTTCTATCTTAAAGTCTGCATTCTCTGAAACAGAGTAATTTGGTAATCCCTGGGAATAAATTTCACCTTCACCATCACGATCATCCTATCCCAACTATTGATTTTCTGCTTGCCTTTGCAATGTTTGTTAGCTTGTAGCTCATCCCACTACAATGTTGCATGTCCTTTCAATCTTGTGATAGCATGTTTGACCTTTTTATCTTCCTCGACATCTTCGTAGTCAAAATATGTGTCCAAAGCTCTAATCCAGTATAGAAGCTCTTCAACATCCAGGTTACCTTCATATACTGGAATATCCATTTTTACTCTAGCACCCATTCTTGCAACAACCCTAATTAGGCGTTCATTTGCTGCATCTTCTGCTGCAAATTCTTCTCTTTCATGTCCAGCTTCATCTTCACTTTTAGATTCACTGACATCTCCAACATCAGCTGTGCACCTCTGTTTTATTTCCATGTCCATGACTCTGGCGTATAGGTTATGCATATCTCTTTCCATTGCTGGATTTTGGACCTGCCTACCCCTTTCTCTTGACATATCCCTTTCCTCTGGCGGATCGGGTGTTCGTCTGTCTCTTCTTCTCAGTGGCATGGTGAATCTTTCTTTTTCCTGCTACAGAAAAAAAATAAATCTTTCTGGTCTCTGATACCAACTGACGCAGACCTCCTTGACCCTCGGGCTGAAGTCCTCTCACAGGATCGTTCTTTAACTACTTTGAGCCGGATCAAATCTTTAGATTCCTTGCTGAAATCTCAATTCGATCGATCCACAAGTCCTTTTAGAAGCTCCCCTGCGCGAACAACACTAGGCGTGAGCTCCACTTCTCCGTGCGACCACAACACTATTACCAAGCCCTCACCCAAAAGGTGCTTGTCACAACTTGCCACTCGCGAGTTCATGAGTCGAGGTTCCCAACTCTCCCTTTCCAATCTCACGATACCCAAAATCGTGAAATGGGTATAGATCCTCTTTTGTCAGTGCCTTCCGTGCATGACCACTGGCTAAGCTTCACCCTAGCTCCTCTCGCTACTCGCCGCTTCGTGAGTTCAAAGGTTGAACTCTCATTCCTTCCTTGTGCAATCCTCCGAGACTTGAAAGTCAACGAAGGTTGACCTTCCTTTCACACTCCTCACAACTCGCCACCTCGCGAGTTGTATCATCCAACCTTGGCACCGTCCCTTCACAAACCCTCGAGAAGCGATATTTACTTTCCCTCTTGCATTCTCGCTACTCGCGACTTCACAAGCTGAAGGGTTGAAATCTCATGCGCTTACTCCGTGAATCCCCGAGACACGAGAAGTCAATGGAGTGTTGACTCCTTTTCCCAGGCGATGCGTGTCCGCCTGTCAACCGTGTGGGCCCCACCTTGTGGTTCTACCACGTGTCCACACTCGTACCTCGGCTCTCAACACTTTGTGACTTCTGATGTCGAGAAGAGGTTCTCTCACCTCCAAACCTCTGAGTTCACGAGACCCCTTGATCTCTGCCACCTGTCCTCCTCATATGTACAGTCATGATCTTCTCGTGACTTTTCCACTAGTGAAGTTGAAGGACTTTCCTCTCTGGCCTCCGATGTCCGAATCCCCGATAGAGAGGATCTCGTGACACGTGTCCTTCTTCCAATCAGATGGCTCAGATTCTTTCACTATTTCAGGACTTCGCACCTCGTGACCCCGCGAATCTTGATGCAAGGGTTTTGACCCTTCAACTCGCAAATCCATGAAATGAGATTATGTGAGTGATCCAACGGTCCGACTTCTCTCAAGCTTGCACTTGAAGAATGCTTGTCATAACATCCCTGCTCCTCTGCAAGATCTGATGGCCCTCGGAACTTCGTGAATTCTCCATGGAGAATTTCAACCATCCAATTCCTCCTTAACAACTCCTATGAAATGAACAAGTATGCCTTCACAAAACTTGTCTTCCAGCAAACCAACATCGCTATGCCTTCTTTCAACACTTCAAGGCACTAACCCTCTTGAGGTTCTCTTCGACAACGTCGAAGACTCTATCCCTTCTGAGATTTCTCCACAACTCAAGTCTTCAAGAAGACTCCTGCACGCACTCCTTGCGACAACCCTTAAATACCTCCAAGTATTGAATTCTTCGACTCTGCGCACTCTCTTTGCAACAACAGTCCTTCAATAACTCCCTCAAGTTGTGAGCTCTAAGACTCTACTTAGCCTGCGCACACTTTTCACGGCTCCTGTACTCAACTTGCACTTCTGTGAGAATGAGAACAATTTTATCCCTCCTGAGATTTCAGAGATTGAAACTCTGAACCCGTCAACACACTCCTTGCGGATGATTTCACTGCACTCCTTGCAAGAAAACTCTTGCTCAGATAGAGAAACAATTGAAACTCATTACTTCCTCTGCCTTTCTCTTCGGATTTCAGACATTCAACAAGAAATGATTCATACATAGCGTAACAACAAATGCATAATCAGAAAGAGTAAAATAGCTATGAGCATAACATTCAATTATGCATACACAGAAAGTGTTTGAACACCATGAGTCTGAATCAAAGCTTGATATATTAATCTCAGAACTTCTGTACATGGGTTCTTCTACATAGCTTTCTTCCTTCCTATCTCTCTACTCTTCTCATAATCATAATAATATTACAAGTATACAATGAGGGTGTCTATATCCTGTTTCCCTCCTCACTCTAAACTGTCAAATCTAGAATTTTAAAGCTACCTACCTACATTAACTGTGCATAAATGCATCTTGATCCTTCAGACGAGAGCGGGATGCTCAAGGTATGATTACAATCACAAGTACGCCCTTTCTTAACTACTTCATTTATGTTTTGCATATCAAACTTCAAAACATTTCAAACAATTCATCATGTGCCAAAATGCATTGGCGCTTGTCCTCCGCTCACTTGTTGTTGGTGATGCTCCTACATCATATTCCCTTGCTTGAAAATTTTCATGGGCTCTTGTCCATGATCTCTTGCACGGTCTGTCCATGCTTCTGTATTTCATTTTAATTTTCATTTTCGTAGCTGGTGTCTTTAACTGGATGTCCCTTCCACTTGACCAAGTATTCAAAATATTCCTTTCTCCTGGTCCTCTTACTAACTCTTTTGTCCAGTACGCTTTCCATCTGTGGTTTTTTGCAACTGGCATCTGTTTTTTCCACTGAACCTTTGGTTGTTCATTTTTATGCTCCAACTTTGTATGGGTACGAATCTGAGATGTTGAATATCGAAGAAATTCCGATCCCATTGGATAATTCAATCTCATAAGCATTTTCCCCAAATTTCTTCAAGACCTTACATGGTCCAATTTTATTCATTTTCAGTTTATTGTATGTTCCTCTCAGGAACCTTTCCTTTCTCAAGTGTGCAAGAATCAAATCACCACCTTCGAACTGAAGTTGTCACCTGTGTTGATCTACTTTGCACTTATACTCTTGGCTCAAGTTTTGTAATCGCTCCTTAACTTGGTTATGAATTTCCTTCATTGCTTTGGCAAAATCTTCTGCACTAGCACTTCTTATCTCATCCCATTCTAAATCCCTTAGTTCAGAAATTCCTCTTGGCTATGTCCCATAAACAATTTGGAACAGACTCTGCCCCGTGCTTCTGTTGATTGAATCATTATATGCAAATTTTGCCTGTGGCGGAATATTGTCCCATTGACTGTGATGTTCAGTCACCAAACTCCTCAACAAGTCTCCCACGATCCTATTCATAGCTTCTGTCTGTCCATTCGTCTGAGGATGATAAGCTGAACTAAATGACAAGTTTGTTCCCATCTTTTTCCATAAGGTTCT
>JZKD02S0719841.1:556101-571019 GCA_000966675.3 Picea glauca | reverse complement strand
ATGTGAGTCTCACCTCCTTCTTTCTTCTTATCTGGACATTCATAAGACTTGTGTCCAACCTTTCCACATGTGAAGCATTTCACCACTCCACCTCTTCCTCTTCCTCTACCTCTAGCACGAGGAAAAATGTTTCCATTAGCATACTGACCTCTCTGTGAGCTTCCACCTCTCTCAGTTTGAGTCTGAGGTTTCTTCCAATCTTCCTTGGGTTTTTTATTTCTATCCTAGACAATTGTCTTGCCTCTGGGATGACTTCTGCCTCAGCCTCTTTGACTCTGCATTCGGCTCAACTTCTCTTCAGCCTTTAGAGCCATCTGATAAGAATCTTCCACCATTCGGATGGTCATCATTCTCATCTCATCTTGAATGTCGTATCTCAGACCATTCATATACCTGGAAACTTTTTCATCATCACTTTTGTGATGACCTACCCTGATGTTCATATTGTAGAATTCTTCAGTGTACTCCTTTACTGACATCAGCTTCTGTCTCAAATTTTGCATTCTCCGAAACAGAGTAATTTGGTAATCCCTAGGAATACATTTTTCCTTCATCTTCCCGATCATCCTATCCCAACTCTTGACTTTCTGCTTGCCTTTGCATCATCTCTCAGCTTGTAGCTCATCCCACCACAATGTTGCATGTCCTTTCAATCTTGTGACAACATGTTTGACCTTTTTATCTTCCTCGACATCTTCATAGTCAAAATATGTGTCCAGAGCTCTAATCCAGTCTAGAAGCTCTTCAACATCCAAGTTTCCTTCATATACTGGAATATCCATTTTTACTCTAGCACCCATTCTTGCAACAGCCCTAATTAGGCGTTCATTTGCTGCAACTTCTTCTCTTTCATGTCTAGTTTCATCTTCACTTTGAGATTCACTGACATCTCCAACATCGATTATGCGCCTTTGTTTTATTTCCATGTCCATGACTCCGGTGCATAGGTTATGCATCTCTCTTTCCATGGCTGGATTTTACACCTGCCTACCCCTTTCTCTTGACATCTCCCCTTCCTCTGGCGAATCGGGTGTTTGTCTGTCTCTTCTTCTCGGCGGCATGGTAAACCATTCTTTTCCCTGCTACAGAAAGAAAATAAATCTTTCTGGGCTCTGATACCAACTGACACAGACCTCCTTGATCCTCAGGCCGAAGTCCGCTCACATGATCGTTCTTTACCTACTTTGAGCCGGATCGACTCTTTCGATTCCTTGCTGGAATCTCAATTCGATCGATCCACAGGTCCTTTCAGAAGCTCCCCTACACGAACAACACTAGGCGCGAGCTCCACTTCTTCGTGCGACCATAACACTATGACCAAGGCCTCACCCAAAAAGTTCTTCTCACAACTCTCCACTCTCTTTTTCGTTAGTCGAGGCTCCCAACTCTCTCTTTCCAATCTCACGATACCCGAAATCACAAAATTTGTATAGCTCCTCTTTTGTCAGCACCTTTTGTGCGTGACCACTATCTAAGATTCACGCTAGCTCCTCTCACTACTCGTCGCTTCATGAGTTCAAAGGTTGAACTCTTGTTCCTTCCCTATGTGATCCTCCAAGACTTGAAAGTCAAAAAAGGTTGACCTTCCTTTCGCACTACTCGCAACTCACCACCTCATGATTTGTATCATCCAACCTTGGCACCATCCCTTCATGAACCCCTGAGAAGTGATATTTACTTTCCCTCTCACATTCTCGCTACTCACGACTTTGCAAGTTGAAGGGTTGAACTCTCATGTCCTTACTCAGCGAATCCCTGAGACGCGAGAAATCAATGGAGTGTTGACTCCATTTCCCAGGTGATGCGTGTCCGCTTGTCAACTGCGCGGGCCCCACCTTGTGGTTCTGCCACATGTCCACACTCGTACCTCAGCTCTCGGCACTTCGTGAGTTCTGATGTCGAGAAGAGGCTCTCTCACCTCCGAACCTCCAAGTTCGTGAGACCCCTTGATATCTGCCACCTATCCTCCTCAGATGGATTGTCCTGATCTTCTCGTGACTTCACCACTTGTGAAGTTGAAGGACTTCCCTCTATGACCTCTGATGTCTGAATCCTTGATAGAGAGAATCTCGTGACATGTGTCCTTATTCCAATTGGATGGCTCAAATTATTTCACTATTTCAGGACTTCGCACCTCGTGACCCCGTGAATCTTGATGCAAGGGTTTTGACGCTTCAACTCGCAAATCCACGAAATGAGATTACGCAAGTGATCCAATGGTCCAACTTCTCTCGAGCTTGCACTTGAAGAATGCTTTCTGTAACTTCCCTGTTCCTCTGCAAGATTTGACAGCCCTCGAAACTTCATGAATTCTCCATGGAGAATTTCAACCATCCAATTCCTCCTTAACAAATCCTGTGAAATGAACAAGTACGCCTTCACGAAACTTGTCCACCAGCAAACCAACGTCGCTACGCCTTCTTTCAACACTTCAAGGCACTAACCCTCTTGAGCTTCTCTTCAACAACGTTGAAGACTCTATCCCTTCTGAGCTTTATCCACAACTCGAGTCTTCAAGAAGACTCCTGCACGCACTCCTTGTAGCAACCCTTCAATACCTCCAAGTATTGAATTCTTCGACTCTATGCACTCTCTTTCCAACAACAGTCCTTCAATAACTCCGTCAGGTTGTGAGCTCTGAGACTCTACTCAGCCTGTGCACACTTTGCACGGCTCCTGTACTCAACTTGCACTTCTATGAGAATGAGAACAATGTTAGCCCTCTTGAGCTTTCAGAGATTGAAACTCTGAACCTGTCAACGCACTCCTTGCGAACGATTTCGCTGCACTCCTTGCAGGAAAACTCTTGCTCAGATAGAGAAACAATTGAAACTCATTCCTTCCTCTCCCTCTCTCTTCAGATTTCAGACATTCAACAAGAAATCATTCATACATAGCATAACAACAAATGCATAATCAGAAAGAGTAAAATAGCTATGAGCATAACATTCAATTATGCATACACAGAAAGTGTTTTAACACCATGAGTCTGAATCAAAGCTTCATATATTAATATCAAAACTTCTATACATGGGTTCTTCTACATAGCTTTCTGCCCTCCTATCTCTCTTCTCTTCTCATAATCATAATAATATTACAAGTATACAATGAGTGTGTCTATATCGCGTTTCCCTCCTCGCTCTAAATTGTCAAATCTAGAACTTTAAATCTACCTACCTACATTAACTATGCATAAATGCCTCTTAATCCTTCAGATGAGAGCGGGATGCTCAAGGTATGATTACAATCACAAGTACGCCCTTTCTTAACTACTTCATTTGTGTTTGGCGTATCAAACTTCAAAACATTTCAAACAATTCATCATGTGCCAAAATGTGTTGGCACTTGTCCTTCGCTCGGTTGTTGTTGGCGATGCTCCTACATCATCCACAATCTGGAAGTACTTGCCCAATTTGGTCGAATCAGAGTCGGTGATATTTCAGCCGACGAGATCAACGACAATGGTGAATTGCGGGCTGCAAACTAGCACATCAGCTACTTTCACCTTCACACTTTGCAATGACACCCCACCCCCGATCTCCATTCATAGATCGATGGTCGTAACAATTTGACATCTCGGAGCTTCAAGCTCCAAGGTTCCTAGACCCAGGTCATCTGGATCTTCCGATAACTCTTGGGCTATGATTCTCGCTCTTATTCAGGTCTTCAGTTAAGGACTTAGGTGTAAGTTCAAAGTCTCCTAGACTACTGGTCTAAAGGAAAACACCTTCCAAACTTGCAGGCCTTTAAGATCTAAGCCAAGTCAAGGTAACTTGTGAGTTTACCAATATGGTAGCTATGCCAAGAGGCTTGCTCCGACTCTGGAATGGTGATGTAGATCCCTGGGAAAGTGCCTTCGAGTGACTAAAAAGGGACATATGGAAAATCAAGAAAAAATATAGGTTCTCAAGGGAATGAGGGCATATTCATAAATTAATCATTTAATAAAGATAAAAAACACTTTATAGACATATAAATACTTGCATACATCCATTATTTACAATTCAAAACATAGGGAAAGAAAACACTTATAAGAACTGTATAGTGTGATGCAACTGCTGAAAGGGGTGTTCGTTTCCACCCAACCATAGGCTTAGTCACTAATAATGGATCTATCACTAGCCACCCCCAAGCTTAAGCCACGATGCTTTGAGATTCAATCTCTTACTTCCAACTCAACGAAATTTAGGGATGAAGGTTACTCTCCTTATCCTAATACATAAATAGATAAGGATGAAGGTTACTCTCCTTCTCCTGGGTCAATCTCTATTTTCTATGATCATAACTTGTTGTTCCTATTTCAGTCCTTCGTCAGACCTGAGAGCTTCCTCTCTCATCTCTTCATTTTTCTCCATAGGTCTCCCTCTGCCCACCACACTTCCTCTCTTGCCTTCCTCACCAAGATTGCGTGTGGCTCGAATTCCCAGTCCGTGGTCAGGTCTGGAAGCCTTATGGATGGGTGGTTTGCCCCATCCTATCATTAACTCTTGAGGAGGCCTTCCCACCTACCAGCTTGACTGTAATTCATTCTTGGGTCAGAGGGTTAACGCAACCATTCCTGGTCCCCTCCACCACCTTTCACAACATTTCATGGTCTCTCTTAGCACATCCCCTCTTTTAGTAGTCATGCAACACGTAACCATTTTCTATTAAAATAATAGAATTTACATTCATCGACCTTCTACACAAGGTCCATCAAATCAAACATTCACACTTTTAAGTTTTCCATAGTTCCTTGGCCCATATAGTTATATTTACAAATTGGGGGAAACATGGTGTTACAGGAGTATTGGTGCGTGGTGTGAGCACACTGAACCTTGGCATTGTGTAGTGCAGAGAGTGTGATGCACGCAGAATATTGGTGCGTGACACAAAATTTGTGTGCAGTAGGTATTGGCACATGACACAAAAGTCGTGCGTAATAGGTATTACTGCATAACAAAAAAATTCTACGCATTAGGTGTTGTCATGTGACACAAAAGTTGTGCGCAGTAGATATTGGCACATGATAGAAAAGTGGTGCACACTGGATATGGATGCATTGTGCATGCGCTACATTTTGGTTTTTCACATGCTAAATATGGGTGTATAATTTATAAGTGGTGTGCAGGAAGTCAGTTTAGCGGTCTACAACAACATAAAACCAGTTATTTTTCGCGAAATTTTTGTATTGTTTGAAGGTCAACTTTTTTGTAGGGAATTTTTGAGGCCCTAAACAATGTTTTTAGCAACTAAAAACCAATGCACCCAATTTGTATTTTTTGTAGATAAAATGAAGAATATCGGGGATATGTTTCTAATGGTGTATCCCATTCATCAAACAGAGTTAGGATGAGTGATTTACAACTCAAACAATGGAGAATAAATTTTAAGCTCGGTTAACTTCTGTATGCCATGACTTCCTGCTCCAGAATTAGATTGAGGCACAAGAGAAGTCTATGGAAATCTATTGAACCATAGAAAACAATCATGGAGCTGAATTAAAAATTTGGGCATGTTAAAATTGTTTAAGAGGGCATAGAAGGTACCTGTAGCATTCAAGGCCAAAAACACTAATTGGCCTAAACCTTCAACATACTGTATGTAGCAAACGAGAACCTAGAAAGAGGTGAAACTTGGATAGACAGACCAAAATATATATATGAAGAAACCAAATTGGGATCCTACCAAAAATCCAATGCAACAGGTGCAAAATGCATAATTACAGTTCAGATTTGCACCTAGTTTAAGTGTGAACAAAAGGAATTTATGGGCAATTTTCAGAAGACCACAACTTTCCGCTCAAGTCTCAGAATTGAGCAAGAAAATAGTCATTCGAAAGGTATTGGAATGATAAGTCCATGTAATCACCCAGAATTGTGAAATGAGCAACAAAATTCATAGAAAGTCAGAAAGAAGAATTATGGTAACCATGAAGGAGAAAAAAAAAAAATTTGTGCATGTGTTACCATAATTATATATTGTGGTTGTATTCTTGTTGTAACTATAAATTTTTGAATTTTTCTCTTTTATAATAAATGTGTTGCAAGGAGAGATTAAGTTTTATGATAAAGCGTAGAAAATTTTCATTAGAAAAGTGACATCTTTAGGTATGAGTAAGAGGGCAGGGTCAGTTCTTGAAAATGTGGAATGAATTCTTGAGGAAGCTGTTAACTGAAGATGACTATACTCTGTGTGTAATATAGAAGACTTCTCATTAAGATATGATTTGGAAAATACTTGAAGATGAAAAATATGCATATAAATTGTGGAAGATGAGAAATAAAGAGATCATACATGTTTCATGATAAAACATGAGTAATGGGTATGTATGAAGCTGAGACCAGGGAAGTGTGGAGAGATGGTTTTCATAACATGTGAGAGGATTGAAATTTTGGTTAAAGATAAAAAGAGGTACTCAAGGCCAGAGTGCTATGATGATAATCAAAGGCCAAGACTAAAAAATGATAAGGTAGGAGTCTAGATGCAACCATGAAGGCTTGGGAAACCAAGAAGAGAAAAACTACGGGCGAAGGAAAATACTACAAGAAATCTATTGATTCTAATTAGAGTGGAATCAAGGAACAAGAAGGAAATATTTAATGTTTGAAGTAGTGAATTACATTCATTATAAAGGGTGTCAATGTACAGATAAGGTAATACATTGTGGAAAGAGTTGTTCTCAAAATAATTATCTGTCATGATGCTAGTTTCTGATAAAGAAAGACATAGGGTGTACTTGTGTTATGGAATAATTCCCCTACGGATAGGTGAATTATCCCTTGGATTCTATACCCTTAATACCAAGAAAGAAAAAGACAAATGGACACTAACATCCCTTTGAATTCAGTTTAACTAATTAGAAAGAGAGTTAGGGAGAAAGAGTATGATGCACCTTGTTTCGATGTTTTTACTCGTTGCTTCCAATCCGAGCTTGATATCCAAACTCCTTAGCACAACTTGATACCTGCAATGCAATGGACAAAAAAGAAAATGAAGATCTCATACTCTACAAGATTATATTAAACAAATTCATCTACAAAGATCGACAAGCACATGCATGATTACACAATATTTAAGGGAATATGAAAAGTATATTGATGAGAAATTTAAAGGGATACTTACAATCATGGATAGTGTTGCAACAACCTCTCCAAGTCCTCCTCATCCAACCCCTTGCTTGAAAGATCCACAATCAGAATGACAATGCTTTTGATGATTATTTTCCTCCTTGTTCACCATGAGAATGCCTCCATTTATAGGCTTTGAGAGGATCAACCACCTTGTTTATATTTGGGATTAGTTGAGGATATGACTCCATCAGTTGTGATATCTTCCTTAGATGCAACCTGAGGGTTATATTTGAGTTCAACCAACTCGATCCATCCATAGTTGTCTTTAGAAAAAAGGGGGATTTCTTCCAATATTTTCTCAACCAATTCGACACTCCCTTAGAATGGGAAATAGAGTGCTACAACACTCCCTCGGATATAGGAAAGGAGCGCTAGCACTCCTTGCATATGAGAAGGGGAGCGTTGATCTTCCAAAAGTTGTCAAGATGACCAATTCTCATAAAAAAACACTTTGCATTGACTGTCAAATGATAGGGTTTCTTCTTCTAACATGTTTTATGGGTTGTATCAAGTGTTTTCATGGTGTCATTCATGATGTGACACTTACATGATGAGAAAGAGACACTTACAACACTTGCAACAAAAGTGTGACACTTACGACAATGAGAATGTGACATTATCAAATTGAGGAATGTTAATGTGTAACAGATTTCCCTCGAAAGTGTGAAGCCAAAGGATGAAAGATGACGGTAGAATCAATTTTTAGATTCTTCAAAGAAAGGGTATGGATTCAAGGAACCTGGTAGAAGCTGCAGACAACCATCAAACAATGTTAATATTTGTTCCATTCGCGAGGCAGGCATATCTATGCTCAGAGTATAAATGACTCAAAGTATGGCCGCCAATAAATACACTGTGGATCCATGATGTTATTGACTAAGGGTATAGCCACCAGAGATACAATGTCGATCCATACCTCTATGACATGAACTGATCGTAGCCATGAAAAACACACAGTGGAGCTACGAGATGATAAAAAATAGCCATAGACCAATACAACGTGGATCTATGTGAAAACATATATGTATAAGTATGATCAAATTATCTCCTTCGTAACCTGGGTAAAGTAGATAATAGAGTGAATGCTCAACCCAGGGTCTTCATCCCAATCCCAATGTGGTACGAATATAGCCATGTGAATAGATGGTTTGATGTTGAACATGGTAGAAACCACTTGATTACTAGTCATTGATGTATACCGTTAACAAGTGTGAGGGAAATCACCAATGATGTCAATGAATCCCAAGGTACCCTAGTATATTCCATCAAATGTGAATAAATGAGTTGAGGTTGAACATTCGTGGAATCATCCGATTAGAGGTCAATGATGTAAATATACTATCGAAGGCAAAGATGCCTGCCATTGAGGCATGTAGGTTCCAAGGTACTAAGTGGTTTCTAATTCTAATTCCCAGATGATGTGTTGAAGTCAACAGGAACATACTCGCCGAAGGAGGGCCTTGATGCATCCCCTATCATCGACATGGAACTGACATAAGAAATTCTTATAAGATGATGAATCGAATGAGTATGGACTAACATAGGGAAATGAAAACTAGTAATTTTGTAGATGATTGACTCTCGAGGTGGATACTTCCCTTGAGAGCTGAGGCACGACATAGGAGTTGACAACATAAACTCATAATTGACCAAAACATAATTCAGCAGGTGCTATGACATTCTTCGAATGACTCAAAGGAGCGAAAAGACTCATAGGATTGGTTCAGTGCAGAGGTTTAGCGGATTATCCAAGTGTTTAGTGTGGAGGTTAAAACAAGTTTCATGTTCAAGGGCGACTGCAAAAGCTATTTATAAAATGTTTTCAAGAAACTTGACCCACTTCCTTCAATTCTTCCCCCATCCAGATAGATGAGTACGTCTTTTTAATTTAACGAGCTCGAGGATAACACATGATCGATATAACTCACCTTTGGTAAGTACCTCTTCCTTTATTTAACAAACTGGAAGAAGTAAGGGTTCATCCCTGGATGGGCCCTTCAATGTGTAGTTCAACGAGTCCAGAGAAGGAAAACTAGGTGGTTTTTCATGTTTAGAGAGTCTGAAAATAACTTAAAGGTGACTCCAAGGTTGTTCTTTTTCATGATTTTTAGTCTCTGAAGTCCGAAAAAGTATAAAAAAATATAGGGGGGAACTCTTCTAATAATTCTTTATTAGAGTGTTCTTTTTTTGTAATTAGTCTCGCGAGGCTGAAAAAGAGATAAATTATCACTCGAAAGACGCCCTTTCAAACCTTTTAATGAGTGTGAAAGGAAGCAAGATCACTCAACAATATTTTCATGTTTAGAGAGTTTGAAAAGAGCTTAAAGGAGACTCCAAGGGGTTCCTTTTTGGTATAACCTTTATGAGTCTGAAAAAGTGATAAAAGTATACTCGGTTACATTCTCATGTATTTACGAGAGTGAGAAAAAACAAATACTAAGATTGGTAATTTATTCTCATGTATTTACAAGCACATGAAAGAACAAAGACTAAGCTCGTTCTAGAAAAAGACTACTATGTTATGATGGGAATGACCTTCGAACGAGGATCACTCCTAGCCACGTGTCTCTCTAGAGGTAGTTTCCCCCAAGATTCTTTGGCAGAAGTTGGTGGTTTTTCTCCAGCATGTTGTCTAGAGACTGGAGAACTGCCCCCTAAGCGTCGTTTCCTCCGACGACTCTTCTTGTTTCCTTGTTTAGGTTTCTGGCTACTAATGGGAACATTTTCACTAGGTGGAGGAAAAAAAGGTTCAAGTACTCCATCCAAAGTGAGAATCGATTGTAATGGAAGGGGTCTGTTTCATTTTTTAACGATCTTGACACAAACAATTAACTATGCTCGTTGAGACCAGGTACTACCAAAGGATGAGGTGAATTGAAGTATTTTCTTACCTGATTCAAAATCATGTTTAAGGTGGAAACCTGCGCGGTGGGAGGAGTAGGCAAAGGAAAAACCCCCACGAGCGAGGAATCCTTGAGAATACCTACACCTATAGTCTCAAAATTATTATGTCCTATAAAAGGGACATGATTTGCTGCGACATTGTTGAGATCTGGAGTTGTATACTCGAGTTGGTAAACAGTGATAATATTTCCTTGATGGGGAAATCGTAAGATAAAAAACACTGAATATGTGATGACAGTCATTGCATAGAACCAACTATGACCAAGTAACAAATTGTATTCTAGGTGTGCCTCAACTAATTCGATATCAATAGAAAAAAATTTACCCTTCAAAGTCACAACAAAATATTTCAAGAGTCCGTGAAATTTGAAACCATGTCCATAAAGCGCTTTCAGGGTGGTAGGGGGCGGGGTAAGTGTAGGAGAACCAATGGATCTCCAAAAATGAAAATACATGAAACAAGTTGAGGCTCTCTCATCCAATACAATATGATGGATTTTCTTTCAACAAACCAAAACTTGAATTTGGAATGCTAAGTGGTGGGAGACTCCCTCCTTAAATTAATCCAAATTAAACTTAATCAGGCTCGACTCCTCGAGATCCATGGCTCCAATGGTTGACAAAAGGGTTCTATGTTGACTTCGATAGTGTTTTAGAAATTCAAGGGTGGACATAACGCAAGGCGCTTGCGCCAAATCTTCAAATATGTTGTAGTTTTGGATAGCACGGGCATTGGGATTAAAAGCCTCTTTTTGAATTACGCTCTTGGGTGGGCGCAATGCTGCGTCAGAAATCAACTTCTCAATATGAAGAGGATTGGAAAATGGAGGAGGAGTAGAGTTAGAAGGTTGGTTGACAACCTTCCATTTACTTTGATCACCTGGAGGAGTGTCATAGTTATTTACACGAGTGGTGACATTAATTGTCTTAAACATGTAAACCTCAGAGGTGCTTGTGGAGGCATCCCCATGGTGGAAATGACCTGGGTCGTCTCCTTATGGAGGGATAGGGTTTTGTGCAACCAAATTTTGCTGATGAACTGGTTGGGAGGTACCCTTTAGATATATCAAGACAGTTGCACAATGAGGACAGTCTTTCATGTAGTGGTCTTCCTCACAAATCATACAAGGATATTTAGGTTTCCTTTTTTATTGAGTGTTAGAAGGATAATTATCCTTCTTGTTAGAAGGTTTCTTGGATTTTCCCTTGTTTTTATTCTTACCTCCTGGTTGCTGAGATGAAGTGGATTGGACCGCATTCACCTTGGATATTTGAGAAGGAATGAAAATAGTTGTGGTGTTTGGAACATAAATAGATTCTGAAGCAGGTCTTGATGAATCATTTGATGGACAAGAAGCATTAGGGATCAGATTGTAAAGTGTGCCAGACTGGGAATAAACCAAGTCCAAATACCGTGCATGAATGATAGCCTGCTCCTCAATAACTATGTTTCCCATAGAAACATCGTGGGTGATGGGAGGAAAGAGCTACTTTGTAAACCAATCAGGGAGAAGTTGGTATGGAATTGGAGCTTTAATCGACCATCTTTGTCATCTCCACTTGTGAATATGATCAAAAATGTGGGTGGAAGAGGATTGTTGAAGAGAGTTCAAAAGTTCTCTACCGGTCTTGTACCATAGAGGAAACTGAAAATGCACCAGGAAATCCATGGAAAGATAATTAAAGTCAACAAAAGAGTTACGCGATAGTTCAATATACCATTTTTGTAAGTTTTAAACTTGTGAAGTAAAGAAATGCATATAGATTCTTAAGCAAAATAGAATTTAATCAATGGCTCATACACATAGTACATAGAGATTTATACCAGAAACCCTCAACTGGGGAAAACCTTTCTTATATTCATTATATCTAATTTCACCATTCACCATACACTATATACAATTTTTTTAGGTATTCCATAGATACCAAAACCCTAATCCCTTAATCCGGGATTAATTTAGAAAACCGCTAAAAATAGAAAAATCCAGGGATCGTCAGACGCAGTTTTCAAATCTGACGCGCCCACACACACACATGCAAAGAATATAACACATACCCAACATTCTCCCACTTGTTGTTTTATTTGCATCCAGGGGTCCACGGGATTATATATAGTCAACAATCCAGGGCAACAATGCCCATTGTTACTCCACACCAGGAGAGATTTTCTGTGCTCACAGTCTTTGTTAATGAATCTGCAACATTCTTCAGAGTGCCAACCTTTTCTAGTAACACCTTCTTTTCCTCAACCATGTCTCTCACAAAGTGATACTGAACATCAATATGCTTTGTCTTCGAATGACAAGATGGGTTCTTTGCTAGGAATATTGCACTCTGACTGTCACAATATAATCTCACTGCTTGTTGTACCAACCCAATACCTGAACATAATATTTGTAACCATACTACTTCCTTGCTTGAATGAGTGGCTGCCATGTATTCAACTTCTATAGTTGAGAGTGCCACTACATCTTGTCTTTTGGTCATCCAACTGATTGCTCCTCCAAATAAGTTAAACACATACCCACTTGTAGATATTCTGTGATCCAGATCTCCATCCCAGTCTGCATCAACAAAGCCATGTATGTCCACCACTTTGTCCAATCTTAGTCTTCCTTGGTAGCACAATCCATAATTGGTAGTGCCACACAAATACTTGAAGACCCTCCTTACTATTGTCCAATCCTCCTTCCCTGGTTTTGACATATACCTGCTCAAAAATCCCACTGCATGTGTAATATCCAGTCTAGTACAGACCATTGCATACATAAAACTACCAACTACACTAGCATATGGAACATGGGACATGTCCTCTTCTTCATCTTGTGTCTTGGGACAGTGATCTGCAGATAAATTTACACCTATAGGAATATGAACCTTGATCGATTTACTTCCATGCACATTAAACCTCTGCAATATCATCTCAACATATTTTCTCTGATTCAACTAGAGCTGCCTATTTGCATGATCTCTTTTAATCTCCATTCCCAGAATGAAGTTAGCAGCACCAAGATCCTTCATGTCAAATTTGGAGGATAGCTACGATTTCACCTCCTTGATGACATCCATGTTACCAACAACATGTCATCAACATACAACACTACATAAATGAAGTGATTACCAACCTGCTCAGAATATACACAGTGATCAGCCCTGCTTCTCACAAATCCCAATCCAAGGATGTATGTGTCAAACTTTTGGTACCACATCCTAGGTGATTGTTTTAGACCATATAGTGACTTATTTAGCATACAGACAAACTCTTTCTTCCCCTTCACTACAATTCCTTCTGGCTGCTTCATGCAGATTTCTTCTTCCAGATCCCCATGTAGGAATGTTGTCTTCACATCCATCTATTCCACTTCAAGATCAAAAGCAGCAGTAATAGATAAAATAAATCTAATATAAGTTAACTTAGCAACATGAGAAAAAATATCACCCAAGTCAATTCCCTCTACCTGGGAATAACCTTTTTCTACTAACCGAGCTTTGTATTTCTCCACTTTTCCTTCTGCATTAAAATTCTTCTTAAACAACCATTTGTTACCAACAGATTTTCTTCCAGCTGACAAATCAACTATATCCCATGCCTCATTCTTATCCAAGGAATCCATTTCTTCAACCATGACCTTCTTCCATAGTTTTGTTGGCAAATATTTAACAGACAGCAAATGCTTGTCATTGATGGAAAGTACAACAATGAATATGTCATGAGTACAGGAAGTTTGTAATAGACAGGCAAACAAAAGATAAGTTCAGGAAGATCGAATGATCGAAGGCAATGCAACATTGATCGAATGATCGAAGGCCCGTAAAGTTTGAGAAGCATTTCTGATCGTTGGATCCCATTCAAAATTCCTGAAAGAATGAGGGCCGTCAGATCTAAATGTAGACAAGAAGAGTGCTGAAGAGGAGGACAGATCTCAAATGATTAGATCCAAGCGCAGGACCCGACCATCGTTGGATCAAGGAGAACCTGCACACTTTTTAAAGTACAAGGAGAAACGGGCGTACAAAATTCTGAAAGAAGGAGGACCGTCCATTTATGGGTAGGACACGTGGGGATAGATCATCATTTCGCTGACTGGAGAGTCAAAGGAACAGGGTTCCCCAACCTCTTGAAATCACGATTTAATCTGAGCCGTCAGATCAAGGTTGAATCTAGACAGTTGATTCCAGTCCATGCCAGAGTTTCGCAGATCGAGAGTTGGAGATGTCAAGTAATATCAATCATAAGAATCCCAAAATCGTGATATGTGGAATCGCGATGTAATCTGAGCTGTCAAATCAAGGTTTGATCTGGACCGTTGATCCCAGTCCATTTTGGAGTTTCGTGGATCGAGAGTTGAAGATGTCAAAGAATAATAACCACAGGAATCCCGAAATCGTGATATGCAAAATCGCAACTTAATCATAGCCGTCAGATCAAGATGTGATTTGGATCATTGATTTGACCCCATTTTGGAGTTTCGTGGATCGGGAATTTGAAGTGACAAAAACATTGAACATCAAGAATGTCGAAATCGCGATATGAAAAATCGCAATTCAATCGCAGCCATTAAATCAAGATCAGATCTGGACCGTTGATCTAATTCCATATCGGAGTTTCGCGAATCGTGACATGGAGAGGCAAATAAAATAATGCAAAAAGAATGTCGAAATCGTGATATGAAAAATCACGATTCAATCGCAGCCGTTGAATCAAGATCAGATCTGGACTGTTGATCTAACTCCATATCGGAGTTTCACGAATCGCGACATGGAGAGGCAAAGAAAACAATGCAACAAGAATGTCGAAATCGCGATATGCGAAACCGTGATTCAATCGAAGCCATTGAATCAAGATCAAATATGGACCATCGAATCATAGGACATGTGGCAAGCGATCAAAATTTCGCTGAC
>JZKD02S0719841.1:531877-553970 GCA_000966675.3 Picea glauca | reverse complement strand
AATTTATCAAATACCTCAGATTTCTTTCTAAGAAAATAAATCCATGTGTTCCTTGAGAAATCATCTATGAATGAAACATAATACATAGATTTACCTAGGGATGGAACATGAACAGATCCAAACACATCATTGTGTATCAACTCTAAGATCCCCTTTGCTCTTGTAGCACTAGATGGGAATCTTTCTCGATTATGTTTACCATATATAAAATTTTCATAGAAATCAAAATCTAAAGTGTAATTAGACATACCTTCAACCATACCTTTACCGTGTAGTGTTCAAATATCCTTTTCTCCAATATGCCCCAGTCTTTGATGCCACAACATGGTCTTATTTTTCAGGGACAATATTATTATTTTTTCCTTCATCTCTCTACTCAGGCACAACATAACTGTTACACTGATTAGTATAAGTGATTCCCAACAACTTGTACAAAGTTCCACACTGAACTCCCCTCATCAACACCATTGCTCCTCGTACCATCTTGCAAGTGTTCTTTCCAAATACACTATCTACTCCTGCATCATCCAACTTGCTTACATATATTATGCTCCTGGCTAGTTTTGGAATGTGCAGAACCCCAGGGAGAGTTCTAATCCTTACATATTTTATCAACAACTTAACCCTTCCACGTCCCACGATTTTTGTTTTCGAGTCATCTCCTAGGAATACATCACTACCATCATATTTTTCATATTCAGAGAACCACTCCTTGCAAGGAGTCATATGGTATGATGCACCTAAGTCGATCATTGACCATACATCATGGTCTGCATGTGTACCTATATATGCCAGGTAAACATAACCTCCTTCGTCAATGGAGGTTTTCTCCTCTGTGGAAGAGGTACTATCATATCTCTTTGGTTTTTCAACATTCTTATACTTGCAATCTTTTTTATAATGCCCTGTTTTACCACACTTCCAACATTTCCTCAAATATTTTCCTGGAGACTTAGATCTACCTGTAGTTTTATATCTCCCCCCCCGAAATATTACCAGGATTCTTGTCTCCAGTACAACCTCTTACAAATAAATCATATGTGCTATGACTATCCATGCTTTTCCACCTCATCTCTTCAGATAAAAAGGATGAAACTATATCCTCATACTTCAATGTAGATTGAGTGGTACTACCAATTGCTACAACTAGAATATCCCAAGAGTCTGGAAAATAAAATAACAAATTAATACACTTATCTTCTTCTGCAATCATAATATTAACAAAGACAAGTTGACTTACTAGAGTATTAAAGGCATTTAGATGTTCTGTCACATAATCTCTATCTTCCATCCTAATATGATACAACTTCTTTCGAAGAAACAACTTGTTTACCAAGGACTTTGATTGATACAAATTCCCCTACTTATCCCATAGTTCCTTGGTTGTAGATTCTCCCGAGACATTCAACAACATCGAATCCGCCAGGCAGATTCGAATAATACTCCTTGCTCTTCTATCCAACTTCTCCCAATCTTCCTTTGACATACCAGTAGGTGGTGTACTAGTAATTTGTGTACTAGTAGGTTGTGTACCAATAGCCTGTGTGCTAGTAGATGGTGTACTAGTAGGCCGTGTACTAGAATCCACAACGATCCATTGTTATTTGTCTATAAGAAGGTCCTCCATCTTGAGATTCCATAACTCAAATTTTTTATCGTTGAACTTCTCTATCTCGATTCTAGAAGAGTTTATCATTCCTCTTTCTATACTCGAATCTTCACTACAAAAGCTCCCACTAAACCCAGGTTTATCACAGATCCAAGATAAACTTGATCTGTCAAGACCGAGCCAAACACTCAGCAACAAAGGCTTCCCTCTAAAGACAAAAATGAGCTCTGATACCACATGTAAGTTTTAAACCTATGAAGTAAAGCAATGTATATAGATTCTTAAGAAAAACAAAATTTAATCAATGGCTCATACACATAGTACACAAAGATTTATATTGGAAACCCTCAACCAGGGAAAACCTTTCTTATATTCATTATATCAAATTTCACCATTCACCATACAATATATACAATGTTTTTAGGTATTCCATAGATGCCAAAAACCTAATCCCTTAATTTGGGATTAATTTAGAAAACCACTAAAAATAGCAAAATCCATGGATCATCAAACACAGTTGTTGAATCTGACATGCCCACACACACACATGCAAAGAATATAAGACATACCCAACAATTTTGCTATCGCACCTGTAAGTTTTCTCTAAAAAATCCTAAGACAAATGGAATCATCCATCAAAGAGTTAGAAGAACACCATAAGTGGAAATTCATAACATGATTGTTAGGATCTTCCCCAGGTTTTCGTCAAACTTCAGAATGTTGAACAATAATTTGACAGAGATGGTGGGCCAAAGTAGAGCATGAAGGATAGGTTCATTAGATAAATGCAACAGATCTGAGAGATCTAATGTAGCCAAGAACGATAGTTGTCGGTTAGGTTGTTGATACTGGTGATAACCATATTGCATGGGAACACTAGTAGGATCATATCCAGTTTGTGGCGGGATGACAAAACTTGATGGTCCTCCCATATAAGGCGGTTGTCCGGGTTGTCCACATATGTAAGGTGGTTGTCCTACTTGTCCACCCGTGTACTATGATTGAATAGATGGACCTGCTGCATATTGTGGTTGACCTGTTGGTCCCCTTATGTATGGCAGTGGAAGGGACTATTGTGTATGAATCAATTTTATGGATTGAGATGGCATAGTTCCTTACAGAGGAATGCCCGTCATAGTTCATATCCAGGAATTGCAACTCCTGGATATGGAGGTCTAGGATATAGACCAATGGTAGTAGGGATAGAAGGATTTGTAGGAGTGTTATGCCCCCATGCTTGTTGATGTTTCAACCATGTAGGTTTCCCCCCAATAAAAATCTTCCCTGCAACTAACAGTTTCCCCCCAGTTGAAGGTTGGCCTCCCATTGAATATTGACCTCTAATGTAGGGAGTACTAATTTTTGATGAGTGAAATGGAGGTTGATTGGATTGTGTAATCGTGGTTTTGTGAAAAACTTGACTGCTGACCATTTGACCTATGGGACGACCAATTAAAGAACTTGGTGTGTGCATGTGTGGAAAATATGAAGCAGGAATATTACCTGACTCATGTGAAAGAGGAGATGAATGCGCAAGTGGTTGAGTCAGGGTTACCTAGGTCACGGATGTTTCCGACAAAGAATAAGAACCAACAATATCAACTATGGGATTTGTGGAAAAAGATGAATTCCCAAGTCCTTCAGGAAAACCAAAAATTGGTTGGTTCATGCCAAAGGATGGTGCAATGGTTGAACATGACGGTAAATAGTAAGAAGAAAATGAATCAATGTATCTTGTGGATGGTGGATCAAAGAGTGGTCGGCCAAGTTGATCAGTAAATGAAGGACTCACATAAGATTCCAAGATTTCTATGAAGGTTGGGACGATTTATTTAACATGATGACCACTGTCAGGAGTGTTTCTCCCAATTTCAGAAGGGTAATCTGCGATCATTTCTTCATAAGAAAGATTATGTTGTGGTTCTTGAGCGTCAGGTTCCATAACTTGTATATTGTGACAAATCTGATTTGAAGGCTGACTATGAAAAACAAAGAAACAAACTCCTATGAAAACTAAAAGCAATCAACCAAGCAACAATAGATTTAAGGATCTTTCGAAGACGGGATATCAAGCCTCCAACGAAGAAGTGAGAAGAAGTTACCCCGACCTCCACATAACAACCTTTCTTGATACAAGCAACCTTCAATTTTGTGGGACCACCCTCCAAGGGTACTAAGAGTGTGATACGACATCTGCCCCAGGTATCATGGGAATCCCCCCATAGTCACCTCTGTAGGTACCTAGGAAACTCCCATAAGGTTACCATCTCAGAGTCATCCTCTAGGGGGGTACACTTGAAATTAGGGACCGAATGTATGGGAAGAATATCAAAGTCTGAAACTCTTCAATATAACTGAATACAAGTGGACCAATAGAACTTTGGAGGACCCTGAATGGATTTGGAGTTCACGAAACACCCAGACCAAATGAAACTAGTGGTTTCTCAAGAACAACCCCCAATATACGATCTTTCCACTATGATTGGTTAAGCTTTGGAGGGGTAATATACACTGCTCTCCCACATGTGACCTCATTTTTATACCCTGTGTGAGAGGGGGTTCCCAACTATGCTTATACAAAAGTTGGACTTAAATGCTCTTTAGTGTTCTATAGTCTCTTTAGTAGTCTTGGACAATTTACTCACTTCACCTAGTCCAAAGACCCTAATCCTATGTTATTGTTGGTGTGCTAAAAGAAAAAAATATTCTATTTTCTTTTATTAGTGCTTGGTTGATTTTAATGGATTTTAACTCAAAGGGTTCACGAATATGAAACTGACGATGTGTAAGAGACTCAACTCCAAGAGAATGCAAAAGAATGATATGCAGTTCTTTTTTTCGATGAATTCTACGAATGGGAAGGAGAATAGTTATATTCTTTTTAATCAAAAGAAAGCACTCAAATCAATGCAACTTTCCATTTATGGGATCAATATGATGCCAAAATACCGAGAGAATGTTTCTGAAAACTGAAATGCACATGAAAAACTAGCTTTTTTTCCAAACATAAACCAAAGAAAACTTCCTAATGAATGCAAATTTTTTTCATTTGATTAACTATGGAAGGAGGTATACAAACTTTTTTCTTCTTAACTTTCAAATGAAAGAGATCTAAGTTTGATACAAAAAACTACAAGGAAAAAAAAATCAAACAAAGTGCACTCAAAGAAAAACAAAAAATCACACTTTATAGTCTTACGGAATTGAGTAAGGGATCAAAAATAAGGAAAACAATATCGTGATCAATGACCTTTCTTATGAAAACCTCTAATCAATTAGATAATTGAAAAGATCAACAAGAAGAAAATAAGTTCGATTTTGAAATAAGGAAAGACAACACAAACTCAATCAAGACTAAAATAATGAAAGACAACAAGTTTTAGTCAAACAGAGGATAAGATCTGACAGAATATGATCTGAGTTAAAGAAAAATATCCAAGAACTATGCCTAGTAAGCAAGAGGGTCTACAATTTTTCAAAAGGAGAAAAATTGACGCTCTGGTAATCAAAGCACCAGAGCGCTACAATGATCCCTGATACACTCTGGGGGAGTTTTGATCAAGAAACAATGCTATGACTTAAACTATGGAGGGGCGCTAGTCTTGAGAAATTTTTTAGAAAAAAACAAAAAACTCAATAACTCAGGGAAATCCAATCAGAGACTCTGTGAGACAACTTTAGAAAAGATGAAAGATGTATGGAGAGATTAAATCAACAAACATGATCTAAGGATAGGAAAAATGCAAATATGAACCAAGGAAAGAACCAAAACTAAAAGTTCGATCCCCAGTGGAGTTGTCAATTTCTGTTATGGAATAATTCCACTGTGGATAGGTGAATTATCCCTTGGATTCTAGACCCCTATTACCAAGACATAAAAACACAAATGGGCACTAACATCCCTTTAAATTCAGTTTAACTAATCAGAAAGAGAGAGAGGGAGAAAAAATGAGTCTGCCCTCGAGGAATGTCTGTCCTACATCAACCTCCAAACGGACGATTCTTCGAAACTGCTCACAACTGTGAACTTCGAAAGAATGCCTGCCCGGCGAGGCTGACCATTCTACTTGACCACTACTCAGAGTGACTGCCAAGAAGAATGACTATCCTAGACCACTCCCCATAATGGGAAGTCATTTTCTATGATACATCAGCAATCAGTCTGCCTCCCATGTTAAATACAATGGGAAGCCACTGTTCATTAGAAATCTCAATCCACTTTCTGAACAGGAAATCATCTGTCCAATCTGGACTATTACAAAAATAAACAACATTTTCAATGCTCCCTCCTAACTGGAGAGTTATTTAAAAAATAAATGTTTGCGTACCTTCTTCTGATTTGGAGAGTCTTCCCTTCTAGCTAAGAGAGTTATTTCCATGAGCTCTAGCTTGAGTATGCAAGTTCATCCAAAATGTATGCTTATCTGCTCATCTGTGGAGATGTGTATTGGAGAATCACTTTCTCTCCTTCTGGACTTTATCATGGATAATGTAATTCTTGTACTATAGTCTGGAACATTGTGAAGGCTTCATGTAGATCTGAACAATAGAGTATATCATATTTGGAGAACTAGAACATATACTTCTTCTATCATCATAAGATCTGATCTTCTGAGTAGTCATCTTGATGTTATAGGAAATATTCACCATGCTTCTGCTGTGCACTGGAGGTTCTCTACCAAGTTGTCATCTTCTTATCTGCATACAGGAGTATCTTTCTGGTATGCCTCAAAGTCTTGAGATTGCTCTTCATATGCTCTTTATTCAATTTCTCTGGATAACATTCCTTGCATTCAAATGATGTAGAATTCCGACTCATGGATGTTGCGGATGATGTAAGGACTCATGTAGTGATATGTCTAGTGTACTGGAACAAGTGATCATCATAGTCTTCTCCCTCCATCTGGGAGAACCTCTGGTTCTGGATCTTGCAATGCTTTCATAAGTTTTCCATACACTGTTCTTCATCATGACTTTTAGTTCTTCTGCTTGATTGCTTTTAGTGAGTTCATATCAGGTTGGCAATCTTGATACAATGACTGGTTTTTCTGGCTTCTCTTTCTTTCTTGGAATCTTCATGTTCTTCTTCATGTTTTTCATTATCTCTTGAGTCCATGGAGTTTCTTGTAGATTCCAAGTTCTAGAGATTCCACTTCTTCATTTTATCATAGGATCACAGATCTGGATGGATAACCAGGAATGATTTAAGGCTTCTCTTTGAAGAGGTCTTTTCCTGCGGTTGAGATGAACACGTACTGTCTTTTTCATGGCTTCTACCATGGATATATACATTTCGTCATTTTCAATGGATCATAGGATTAGCTCCCTCCTAATCCTTGCTTCATGTAAGAGTGCATATAATCGGCTCCCTCCGTCTGATAGAGTCCATGCTTCCATTTGTATCCTTATTGTCTTCTGCAATATATGATAGGTTCTCTTGTCTAACAGAGTCCACGCTTTTGTCTTGTTGTCTTCTATAGAATGTCATAAGTCTTTTTCTGGTTTCCTCTCGATTTTTGACTTCTTTCTGTCTTTGCCTTTTCCAAGTTTCTTTAAGATTGATTATGATTTCGGTCTTATCTTGTAATGTCTTTCACATGATATATTTCATTCTTTTTCTAATGATAATTCTTTTCATCTTATTTGTTCTTTCATAGGTATAGTCCTTCTTGGAACACATTATCTTCCGAGAGATAGATATATAGGATATGTACAGAGACGATGCAAGCAAGATGTGTACAAGAGAGTAAGAAGAGTGTTGTTACCTTTTAGTAGAATAAGTCTCTTCCATCCTACATAGTCTTCTTTGCAGGTTCCTTTTCTTCAACAATCGATGCTTCATGTTTCTCCTTCCTTTTCTTTAGCTCGGGACACTGATTCTTATAGTGACCGTACTTCTGACAGTTGAAGCATTGTATTTCGGAAAAGTATTTCTTTTGATTTGGCTTCCTCCTTGAACCGAACTTCTTTTTGTTGCTGGAGTTCTTGAATCTTGTTGTGAAGGCTTGATCATCGTACTTCTTTTGAGGTTTCTCTTTTGCATTGATCCTTGATTCTTCTTGAGCACAGCAAGTCCAAAGTTCTTCAAATGTCAGGTATTCCTTCCTTGTGTTCATGCTTGCGGTAAATGCATCCCATGTCTTGGGAAGACCATTGAGTACTATGTTCACCAATTCCTTTTCTGAAGTGATCTCTTCAATAGCTTGGAGTTGATCTCTTAGCTGGGAGATCCTTACAAAGTATGATGTTATGTTTTCGTCATCATTCATCTTCATGTCACGGAGTTCATTCTTCAGACTCATAACTTGTCCAATGTTTATGACTGAGAATACATTTGTTAGGGCATCGTACATCTTCTTCGATGATTCAAGATGGGAGATGTAGGGTATCAAGTGGTATTTTATGGAATCCACTATGATACTCATGGCATTGATGTCAACATCTTTGAACTTCTCCATAGCTGCAATGTTCTGTGGTTCCTTCTCTTCTCCTTTAAAATATGGCTTCACGATCTCTCCTTTCACAATATCCAGCACTTTATTCTTAGAAAGGATGAGGTCAATCCTTGTCTTCCATTCTCTAAAGTTAGAGGCTCCATCTATCTTGTTCTCAGACTTCATAGAGTTCATCATGGCTTACTTGACTTGGTCAAACCCTAGATTTGACCAGAAATCCAAACTTCACGTCTTGTCCTTCTGAGTGTACCAGGAGATGCGTTGGGCTAGGGCGCACTGATCTATCTGGAGATTAGGTCAATCTCATCACTTGAGGTGCCTCGACAAGAAGTTTAGGGTTTCTACAACTGCTTCTGCTGGTAACCCTAGCTGCAATGCTTTTGGAAGCTGCTCTTGCTAGTAACCCTAGCGACAGTTCCTCAACGAGCTCAATATCTAACGGCTATGTTTCCTTCCAGCGTTTTAGGCTGACTGAAGGGGTGTGGGCCCATAACTTGTTAGAATATTTAAGATGGTGTGCTCGTTTAACCATTGACGATACCCTCGTCACCCAACCACAGGTCGAAGCCACCCTCCGAGCACCTTAACTTTGACCTGAGAATTCCTCCGGAAGCAAACCCTAGGCTAGATAGCCAAACAAAGGACAACACATCTCTCCCCAAGGATAGCGCAACACAAAAGACTGATCAGATAGTCCCAAACCCTAGCCAAGAGATATCCAAGACAAATACTGAAACTTGCTGTTGCTGCAACTGCACTTGCAACCTTCATCCAAACCTGTGCACCAGCTGCAACTGCAGTGCGCACCAACTGGGAAAACTACAGTCCTGAGATATGTCAAATGAAAAACTGGCGCCCTGTATTTATAGTAATCCTGCCAGTTTACTGGGGCCGACTTCTCCTTCTAGGTATGTGTCTGTTCAGTATATTATTATTAATTCTGGTCGACTTCTTCTCTTGAAGGCTAATAGCCTAATATAAATTATATTCTTGAGCTAACAAGGCTTCTAGGGTTATTAGCCAATTCATTAGGGTTTCTCTTGCTTCCCGGAGTCTTCTATTAACACTTTTATTGCATAATTGTTGAAGAGAATTTAGGTAAGAATTCCCTCAACAAGAGTTATTTTATAAAATCACATTATTGTATTATTTGAATTTGTTAATGGGAATAAAATACCATTAGGGGTGGTAAATGATGAAGTCTTGTCATAATTATAAAAAAATGTTATCTTTTGAATGCATACATGTGATGTAATAACATATTATGGATTTGGTGGTTATGAGCTAATAACCAAACTAATAAAGGGTTTGGCTCTATTATAGGAATGGATGCTAGTAAAACTAGTCATGTATGAGAACATGACATGGTTGGTTATGGAAAGGCTATGTACCACACAAATATTCATTGAACTTCCTACTTCTAAATAATGTTGGACTGCAACCTTTTTTCTAACACTAATGAACCCCACATAATTATATTCTTGGTGTAGTGTTTAGGTCAAAAATGAAGGCATCCAAATAATTGAGCATGAAGTAGGAAGTTTACGGAAAATGTGTGAAGGCATTGGCTAGACTTTCCCATTTACCAATGGTGAGATCCAAGACTTAGATATAGATAATTTTGAAGCCAATGCAAGAGTGAATTGAACAATAGGCAGGAATAAATTAGGAAAGTGTGTAAATGGTAGAATTGCACTTATATATGATAAAATTGTTAGACTTGAATGCATTTTTGCGAATGCATGCATATATGCTATCTAATGAAAATCAATATGCTAACAGCTGAAATGTTACAATTATTACTCACTCATGGAGTTGAGGACATTTCAAGGGTTGTGTTATCTCCTAAAATAAATTTGCCAATTTTAAGTCATTAGGTGAAGGGATTGTCATTAGATGAAATATTTTTTTTGAGTTTAAGTGTCTTTGAGATGAATTTTAGACTTATCTTTTCAAGAAATAAGTTGTCTCTTCAAGGAATATTTGGTTTAAAGTCACGAGGAAAAAATTACAAGAAATTAGCTTTCAGTAGCTAAGGTTCTAATTTTTATATGTTGTAAGCTGCCAAAAGTTCCCACTTTCAGCAACTAACAAGGTAGGTGCAAGGTGCTCTAAGCTGTGGAAAGTGGATAATTTTCCAGAATTCATAAATTTTGGTCAAAAGGTCAAAATTCGAATTGGCTTGAGTATTTTTAAGGGCTGGTGATGACTCTTCCTTAGATATCTCATCAAATATCATCCATGGAGGTAGGTGGCACTTCATTTTCATCAATGGAAACATTCTAGGGATCAAATCCTAGAATGTAGGGATATGGCTAAATTATGGAAATCTATGTTTTTCCTATTATAGTCACTTTCTTTGGGGACAGATTATGATGTGATGGAAGCATATTTTTAGAAACTGAAGGAGGTATTTAATAATAAAGGGATCCTCTTTGAGAACCTCTCTTAGTTTTCCAAAATCTGTTTTGATTTGTGAGATATAGGTCAATATTTGAGCACCATATTTCCAGAAATTAAATACTATGTTTTTCTTGTTTTAGTCACTTTCTTTGGAGACATATTATGATGATTTGGAGAAGTGTTTTTGGAAAATAAAGGAGGGTTTTTGCAAGAACGAGATGCTATTCAATAATCTCTCTTATATTTCAAAGATTCTTTTTTATTTGGAAGATATAGGTGAATCTTGGAGAAGCATATTTCCAGAAATTCTAAAACTTTGTTTTCCTTGCCACATCACAAATTCGAATTTGTAATAGATATCCCCCACAAACTAAAGATAGGAGAAGTGGTTATCAGATCCATATTTTGAGGATCTCAACTAAGTTTGTAAAGGCTATATAAGCCTATTGATTTCATATTGTAAAAGGAGGAAAAAACAATCTCAGGACTGTGGTTCGATCCTTGAAGATTTGTAACCCTATTTCATCTTTTGGAGATATTAATGAATACATATTGACATCGAGCTTCTTTCATTGTGTTGTTTAGTTTTCCATATTCTTTATTTCCATGTTTATATATATTCAATGACATAAGGTTGTCATCCCATCTCTTCATTTGTATATTAAACTTGTATACATTGCCTCTCATGTTTGTCTTAATGCCTGGTAGTTGTCATCCTATTTGTGCATTCATAAGCTAGAGCTGCAAGTATTTACCTGTTATGTCTGGCCATATATTATATACAATCTTATATATGTTTCTGCTGGTATGAAGATTATTTTACCTATCATTACTAGCCATTCACATATGCTATTGTATAGGTATTTATGTTAGCATAATGAGTCTTCTCCATGTTCCCACACATTGATTAAAACCTTCTGAGCAACATAGTTGAAAGCCTTGGTCTTTCAAGTGGATTTATGTATTTCTAAATGTACGTGAGTTTATTTTATCATCTAATTTGATCCTTTTTTTTTTCTCTACATTATTGATCTACTTAAGTTACCAAGCTTACACCCCTTACAGTTTGGGAGTAATTTCTTGAAGTGATAAAAGGTTGTTATACATTGCAATAGGAAAAATGCAATTCAAGTAGTTACATATGCATTGACTACAATAAATTTTCTGTTTAGAAAATAGAGTAATGAAATTAATGATATCGAAAAAAAAATGAAAATCTTAGTTGTTGAAAATACAGATGTAGAGAATGATAATTTCATTCTATTTAATAAACTACTTGATCGTTGTGATTGAATTTATAACTGTAGACAATTCTAAAATCACTTTATAAGTTTTTGTACATATTGTAATGAAAGTATATTGTACAGGAGATACTAATGATTTGTTTGGTCGATTACAAGAAGGAAGTATTGCAGGAAAAAGTGGTATCCAGTATGGGGCTGCAGAAAGACATAATAAATATTGGTGCATGTTGTTGGAACAACCAAGAAAATTATAAAACAAAATTTTATATTATGGAAAAAAAAATGAAGTTTCCTTATGAGATAAATTTCTAAATGAATTTTTTTATAATATTCTCTCATAATGACTGTATGTGTGATATAGATGAGATAATATTTATTAAAGTTGGAATGCTTGGGAAGAGCAACTATTGTTGGAGACATTGGAACCCTATAAATGTAGAACCTTGGTGGGGTTCTGGAAATGAGTTAGCACTCTCCTTATGTGTGAAAGCCTTGGCAAGATGGATCGTTCAGGGATTGTGTAGCAGTGAAGGGATACCTGAGCCTCGAAGGGTGAGTTCACCAAGGAAGAGGAAACTCAAGAATTCTTATGGCATGGTATCTGTAATCATGAGGGTGTGTCAAATGGAACAATGAGCTGAATTCTTGCTTGAAGCAACTCTATGGAATAGAGAAAATGACTACCAAATACGATATGCATACATTTTTTTTTTTTTTTTGGTTGTTCAAAGGAGAGAACCAGGTGGATTAAAAGATTCGTTAGCAAAGGCATGGAGATTTTTGATGTATTTTGAATTGTACATGGTATATAATGCATTGAGGACAATGCATAAATAAGGGGGAGGGGAATGTGATACCCCTACATCTAACCCTAATTGTAAATATAAATGTAATTATACATATAAGCAAGTGAGTTGATGGTACAAGGTCTTTGGTTTAGTTCTACGTGCATTGATTCACTGTGCGAGAATCTCATACCAAAGAGGTGCATACATTTTATAATGTATCACTCACATGTGTAAGTGTGCAAGGATGGCACACCAAACGAAGAGTGTGCACATCCCATAGTTCTGCGCACATCAGATTGAGTGTGCGATCTTGAGGCCAGAGAGACTTTGTACATATGTTTATGTTTTATAGGCTGGTGAACTAGGTTATTATAGGCTAGAATGCATATATGATTATTAGGCTAGAGAGCCTAGATGCTAAAGACCATTGTGCTTATATTGTAAATTGTAAATCATACTCATATTATTAATAAAGTACATCACTGTTGCATACCAACCACACAAAAGAGATGGGGGGATTAAATCCACTAGAAAGGGAAAGGGGAATGAGAGTGTAGGAAAAGGGGATAAGCTAGGGTAATTAATCCCAATGGAATATTATATTAATATTCCTAAAAGGTTAAAGTATGGATATAACTTTATACATCCTAAGTTTCAAAAGAGGGGACAAGGGAGCCCCTTGGGTGCCATGTGTCATAAAAGGAACATGCATATATATAATAGGGAGATTTAGTGTATTTCCCATGATGAAGGGATTATTCATTCATCATTCACTCATCACTTCCTACCATCCACTGATCAGTACTACCATTCATAGTTGTACTTGGTTTGCTGCAGGTGGAAGAGGCAAGTTTTTAGGCTCGTGGTCAAAGAGGTGGGTCATTAGGCCCGTAGTCTAAGAAGTGGGTTGTCAGGACCATGAGTAGTTTCTCTAGGTGAGAAACTACTCAGAATTGTTCTCGGGTGCACTGGGAAATAGATACAGGGCTCTGGCACTTCCTTTCTGGCATGTTGTTGAAGCCCCAGAAGGGAAGTGGGGAAACCGAGGAACTATTGAGAAGAGAAGGGGTACACTTCCTAGGGTGGGACATACATGTGGGGAATGAGAGACTATAGGCTAACTGCAGCAGTTGGGCACCTTGGAATGAGAAATTATGTATATTATCAGACCTTAGACTGGCTTATGACTCCTTCTTCTTGGTTGAGTTTAGTCCCATCTCGAGGGTGACCCGCCACTGAGATTATGAGCAGTGAGGTCTATGGATGGGAGAAACATGGAAGGTATGCATGCAATTGGTGTTTATTTCATGAGATAAGTGTCTCTCATGTTCTTATTTCAATGATTGTGTGTGTGCAATTATGATTTCTCTATCATGGAATCTCTATTATTAAATTCTATATATATAAATTGTTATTGTTGCATGCATGTTGCTATTATCTTCGCTTAACTCTGTTCATATGAAGGATTTATTATTTAATTTAATGGTATCAAAATTTTTAATTCTATGTGGTGTGGCCCATCTCGGGGTTGGGGACGTCACAAGAGTAATTTGATGAGTTGTTGGTAATGGGGACATTACCATGTGATTTAAATTAGTATTAGAGTTCAGAATTTTTAAGTGGCATAGCCCATCAGGTGGTTGGAGATGCTACAACATTAATGACCTATGGGTTGACTGATTTGTCTTTGAACACTTCTTGATTCCTTTCCCACCATATGTTAGAGATCATCATACTTGGGAGACCTATATATAGATTTATCATCCTATCATGTACTTAGGATTTATAACATTCTTCCAGTGATGTGTTGTTCCATCCAGACTTTGTCTGCAACTTATTTTTTATCGTCTTTGATACCTAACCTGCAAATGGGCAAGTGATAAAAAAATGATCAATTGTTTTAAAATTGGATTTGCATAGCGGACAATGACTCAAACCAACTGAACCTATTTTTATGAAGTTGTCCCATGTCAACAACATATTGTTGAGGGCAAGACACATGGTTACTTTGCATATGGGGGGAGGATTTAAACTTCCAAAGTGGTTTCCACCACCACTTTCTATGGCCTTGTTGTTATTCTTCTTGCCAATATTTGTAACCTAGCTTTGTCGTGTAGGATCCATGTTTTGGGTTTTGAGTCCACCATAAGGAGTCCATAGATTCCTCATCCATGATGATGTAATTTTCACATAAAAAATTGATGTATGAGTTCCATTTCATTGCTATATCATCCTCGAGACCAAGGCGATCTACATATTTCTACCTGTCATGCCATCTCAGTTGTGGGGTCCCGACACATGCATCATATAGGGTCACTATTCCGATATATCGGAGGGCGCAGACAAGGGATTCTGATAGTATGAAATTATTTCCTACCACTAGCCAAGGGTCCTCCCCCAGGAAGCTTCTATGGCCATTTCCCACCTTCCAAGCCATCCTTTCACCCACCAACGTGAAAACAACAATAATTCCTTCTACACTAATGTTTCTTTTGAGGATTTTATCAAGGATCGAAAACATTTTGCGATTATCATGTTGGGAAAATATTTTGAGGTCATAACACGTACCCATTTGGTGTTACTTTGTTTTAACCTCCAGAGGTTCCTTCCTACCAGGGCCTATGCAAAAGGATAAATTTCATTTAACCCCCAATGCCCAAGTTATTTTAGAATAGCTATAGACGACCAACGCACAAGGTGTAGTCCCACTGGGAATTATTTTCCTTCCCACAAGGATTGGAAACTTGTTCTCCTAATATTTTGTAGCACTCCTTTGGGGATCACCATAATAGAGTTCCAATACACCAATATGCTCTCTAGGAAAACTTTAAGAAGGGTCAATCTACCACCTCTTGACAAGATCTGATTAACCCAAATTGAAATCCTAGTTTCTACCTTTCTAATAATCCATCCCCAATCTTCATTTTTGTAACAATCTCACTTTAGGTAAAAACCCAAAATGCAATTCTCTAAATGATAGAAATATTTGAAATATATATATCAAATATTCTTATTTAATCTTTCAAATTGTTATATGGCTATGTATATAATGACATTAAATAGTTTGCTAACTCGTATACATATAAGTAGGTTAGATTCTAGTATATTTTTCAATTTTAAAATGCTTGTGATGGGTAGATTGATTAGTTTTCGCTGAGTGTTTATCATTTTGTGATTATGTAATGTTCCCTAGCTCAACCAGGGAACATTACTTGCGAAAAAACACATAAAATTGAAATTTCTTCTGCTAATTAATTCATCTAGCTTACCAGCTGTGAATTGAACACATTTTTAACTAAAATATGATACCCATAACTAAATGCGTCTATAACATTCTAAAATAACATAATGTAGCCATAAAAACGTCTACAATTACATAAAAACCATTCTCATGTATAGGATAAAACATAACCATAAAACTCATAAGATAACTTAGAAAAATAGATAAACACTTATCCTTTTAAATTGTTTGTGCAACCAACTTCTTGGGAATGAAATTCCCTCCAACCATAGACCTTATTCTCCAAATATGAACAAGTCACCCCCAAGTTGGGGCTAGTAACCACAAGAGAATGATGCCTCTAATAGTCCCCTCACATCTATATAACCCATAACCCACTGGTATTTTCCTACATCTATCCCAAATTGTCTTCATCTCTCTTCCTCTTGGCCTGCCCAACCCAAGGAATGTACCCCTTCACTGTTCTCATTCCCCTAGGCACCCCATTCATTTATCATGGTCTCTCTGGAATAGGTAACGAGGAATATCTATGTTTGGAACTCAAGGGAACTCACTGCCATGAAAAACTACAACAACACTTATTGTTTTAGTGAAACTCACACAAGAGTTCACTCTTCAGGACTGACAACCTGGATCTTCAATTTCTAGCTCCAATACACTCCAAAAATTCTCTAGCATGCTCTAGAATTCTCCCAACCTTCTCGGTTTAGCTCTAGACCTCTTTTTCCTTGCTCTCCCCCTATTGTTCATGCAAAACTCAATGTGAAAAACGGCTTCTTCTCCTCCAATATGAATTTTCTCTATTCTCCCAAGATAGTTGACTTCTCACTCTGCCCAATGTTGATTGTACAACAACCCTATGCTTCCAATAACTATGTATGTCACTTATACACCCGCCCCTGACAAGTATTTAATGATTTGGCTCTCATACACTCAACATAAAATAGAAGTTATCCTCAATGATAATAAAATTCAGAAATCTAGGTTGAATTAATACCCATAATTAATTTCCTCCTTGGATCCCTTTTAGACACTCTTAGGCATTCCCTCTCTCTTGTGGATAAATCAACCCCCATATCTGTCCATATTCCCAGCAGCTGGTATCACATTATTTTCATTAAAAATTAGAAATACAATTCACATATTACATCACTTGGCCATAGCCATATTTATATCTACATTATGCATACATTAAAATGAGTATTATAATGGGGATGTTACATATTATATTCTAATGAGGCCCTATATGGCACATTGTCAACATATATGTGTGTAAAAATGAATATTTAGCTCAATCGATTGAACCATATGCCGAAGGCATGTTGCTGATGGGGATACCATCGGTCACAATTTCAAATCCGGTTGAGTCCCTTAGATTTACCAACCATGAAGGTGCCAACAACAAATATAATAACACCTTTAGCACCATAGCCCAAAATCCTCCTAGTTGGACTGTGTGGCTTCTTACACTACATATATAGTCTCTGACTTTACTATGTCTAAGCAAAACCTTTAAAATTTTTTAACCCAACTCAAAGCCAGAAGTGCTTTCATGGCCTAGAGACTTTGAATGGCCTAAAGACTTTGAATAGGGGAAGAACAATATAAATCCAAGCTTTTCTCCTATTGCAAGTTCTCCATCATATACTTGTGAATAGACTCTTACCCCTTTTTCGGATGAAAAACTCATATTTATACCCAAGGAATGAAGTTAAGGTAGTTGGGGGTAGAAATTAGGGCATGTATATGTGTACAAATCTCATACTTTCCACTTAGGAGCATGCATTTAATGCATTTTATTTTATTTTTCCATTTTACAAAGGTGTCAATGTGTTTCCTTAAGGCAACTCATGAAGAGCCCGCGAGATAGATGGAAACAACTCACAACATGTCCTAAACTTTGGAGAAAGCAAACTATGGAAAGACAAAAAAATTGCTTAATGATCAATCAATAGCCAATGAGATGCATTTGCACAAAGATGACCCAAATAAATCTATAACACGTATACAAAAAGCTAACATTAAATAAGAAGAAAGATGTAAGGCAATGAATGTGGCCATTACATAAAACATGAACATATAGAGTGTCAAAGTTGGGAACTACATCCAAAACTGATTCCTAAAATTAGAAAATTTTCTTATGATGAGATCTTTTTTAATAAAGGGAAAATATGTTGAAGGAATATAGTAGATGGAAAAAAAAAGTTTTTAATAGCTCATTCTCATGAAACGAAGAGAGAGAAAAACTCTAGGGATATGTAAGGTGTTCTTGCTAAAACATGAATAAATTAAAAGATAGGTATACTAACTATTTGATGCAATGAATTATAAAGCTAAGTGATCACCTTGTGGGATGTAGGGCACCCATTGTATTGGTACTTAGGAAAGAAGTATGTCACCTTATGGGATGTGGACCACCCATTGTATTGGTACTTAATAAAGAAGTGTAAGAAGTGTATCACCTTGTGGGATGTGGGCCATCCATTATGTTGATACTTAAGAAAGATGGGATGTGGAATTTACTTTACTTGCTATTTTTATCATCTTTCATTTTTTATGACGTTGTATCAAATAAATTTTAGATAAGAAATTCCAATAACGTTTTGAAAGGTGATTTTTTGGTGTATCTATGAATGGTCATGTTGTAACAATCATATAGATATAAATTTTTCTTACAATTTGGAGTTATAATGTCTCAACTAATGTATCAATATGTAATTTACTACTTTGGTTTGTTGATCTAATTAAAAGTAAGGTGTTGTGTTATATATTGTTTTGGTATTTATGTGGCTCCATAACAAAGTTCAAAGATGTTCAAGAAATAATTTTATTTTTATAAATAATGTAATTAGTTAACTCAATTAAAGTTCACCCATCCACATGTATAAAGAAGAGTTTTATCGCCTCATCACCAAGGATGTTCTGTTGTCTATTTCCAGAATATAAGAATCACCATTTTACTAAAATGATCCATAAGCACAAAAATGTAGACATATTCATGCTTGGTTTTCACCATCCCATCAAGAAAGTCCATAGATATTGTTTCCCAAGGCCTTGAAGGCACTAGAAGATGAATGTATATAACCAACATTTTATTTGTTTGTTTGATGTGTTGTATATTGTCACCTCATCACTAAGGATTTCCTATTGTCTCTTTCCAGAGAATAAGAATAATCATTTTACTAAAATGACCCATAAGCACAAAAATGTAGTTATATCCATGCTTGGTTTTCACCATCCCATCAAGAAAGTCCATAAATATTCTTTCCCAAGGCCTTGAAGGCACTAGAAGATGAATTTATAGAACCAAATTCCTATTTGCTTGTTTAAAGTGTTGTATATTGTTACCTCATCATTGAGGATTGCATATTGTCTATTTCCATAGAATAAGAATCACCATTTTATTAAAATGATCCATAAGCACAAAAATGTAGTCATATTGATGCTTGGTTTTCACCATCCCATCAAGAAAGTCCATATATATTCTTTCCCAAGGTCTTGAAGGCACTAGAAGATGAATGTATAGAACCAACTTTTTATTTGTTTGTTTAAAGTGTTGTATAATGTACAACCCCAAACAAGCTTGGAAACCTCATTCTACATTCATGGACCATATACATATGATTGTAGGTTTTCCATTATTTTATTTACACCATTGTGGTCAACTTGAAATTTTAAAGTACATGGGCCTCCCAGATCATTCATAATAGAGATTAATGACAAATGAATAATAAGTGATTAAGAAAACCACAAGAATAGACACTTATAGTTTTTAGAATTAACCACGAACTAGATACAAATGAGCACTTTTCCACCCAACCATGGGCATTCTATGATAGAGGCCACCCCCAAGTTGGGGCTATGAAACCATAAGGAAACATTCCCAATGATTGTATTTGAATTTTCAATCACATTTCAACCCATAGTGCACATATAAGGAAAATACCACTATAATTCCTCCAGGCACAACAATCCATCTTAACTAGCCACACTCTCCCCTCTTAGCCCTACATAGCACCAAGAAAGGAGTAAAAGTCCCCTTTCATGCAATTTAGTTCTCAATAAATCCCTTTCTCTACAATATTGTAGTGCAAGCAAGGAAATATCTTATTACTATGGATTTCTAGCTGCTAGCAATGGTTTCTACATATATATGACATCATTATGGAGTAGTATGGGTAAGAGAAAGAAGGTATAGGTTCTATATTAAGAAGATAACTTAGAGAATAATCAATTCCACATACCTTTGCATAGTGACCCTTGCATAGCTAAAATACAACTTAATACTTGCAAGGAAACTAAGATTACAAGTCTTCTCTAGGAGAACACATATCATTACTTTGACAACTATCTTCCAAAGATAAAAAAGATTTATTAATCATAAGGTAAAGTTGAATAACTTTTGATAAGATCAAGGAAACAAGAAAATATATTAATTCTCCTTATCACTCTTTCTCTTCCTCTCTCATGGACTCATATCCCCAATGCTCACTTGCAACTTTGGAGTTCTACTCTCAATGCTTCTAACTTTGGTGTTTTCAGTCTTAATGCTTCAACCTTGGATATTTCAGTTTAAACTAAACTTTTTTTTTTAATTTATTAATATATATTTTTAAGATCATGGTCAGTTAGACACCAAATTGGTGTAAGAGGCCTCCTTGTTTATGGAACAAGGGACCCCCTCCATGTAGAGATTTGATTGTTAAAGTCTACGAAGATGTACACACCCTACCCCTATGTATTTGAACCTATAACCTAGGAGGAACACATTTTCTTAATCATTAAGCATCTTTAAAAGTTTTCAATTTTATTTGTATATACAAATGCACACAATTTATCTATAAAATTGGCATGACACACTCTGAAGTTAAAAAAATAAAAAAAAATAAAACAACAACTTTATTTTTATATTTAATTAAAAAAAATGAAAATATAGTAAAACTATTAAAATACATAAAAATTCTAAAAATTATCAAATTATAAATGGGCAACATTATTTTATTAACATTTAAAAACTTAAAATTAATTAAAAATTAAATTTAAATTCAAATTTCTTCCCAAATAATAACCAATTTCACTAACAAATGAAATTGCATAGTAGCCAGTACCAAAATTAATTAAAAAATAAATTTAAATTCAATTTTTTTCACAAATAATAACAAACTTTAATAACAAGTTAAGTTGCATAGTAGCTAGTCCCTAGGGTTATTAAGCAAAGACAAACAATTTACATGAGCCCTCGCAACTCACAATTCTACTACAAGATAGTAGGTTAGTGATAGTCTGCAACAACTCTAAAAAATGATTTCACCTAGAAAAATTGGATCCTTCTCAAAACTTATACTTATAAATCTAAAGTTAAGATAGATGTATTCTGGTTTAATATATTAATATTAAAGTATTATAAAATATTAATATTATAAAATATATTAATATATTAAAAAATATTAATATATTATTATTTTTATTTTTATTTTAATATAATTATATTTTATTATTTTTTATTATTAATTATTTATTTTTTATTTTTGTTTTAATATTTTATTTATTATTATTTTAATGCATTATGAACATTTCTTCCATAAATGAAGATGACTTTGTTCACTACAAAGAGCACATATTCATCACCAACAACCAAAATCACAAACTAATCGATAAAATTGTATTGAAAGCACAATATTGAAATTTAAAAGATAATTATAAGGAAGAGTATCTCGTATAAACTTGTCAGGAAAAGTCCTTTATAATATTGAAACACAGGAAAAGCTCATCATATTTTCAAAAAAAAAATTGCTCATTATATTAATACATAATTTGTTCACATGGCAAAGGAAAAAAAAACTGAACCATTTACATACGACCTTCAAAGTTTCATACAACCTTCAAAACTGTGAACATAGGCGAAAGCTCCTCATGCTCTTTAGAAAGAGCATCTTTTTTATACGAATTATGTTTCCGTCGTTGCTTACACAAGGATTCTTCGAAAAATAATTATTTGTTGCATCCCTTAAAAGGGAGTATAGCAATGGATTTCCAACAAATGATGGGACGTGATAGGTTTATGGATTAAATTAATATAGTTTTTAAAGGAGAAAATGCATATTTTACAACTTAATGTTAGGAATATATGTAACTATATGTTTAAAAATAATAACAATTTAAGAAATTAATCATCATAAGCAAATTAAAAATAATTTATTAAAATTATTAATAAAAAAATAATATTTTAAAAATATAATTAAATTATATTTATAAATTTTAAAACAAATAGCATATTCACTTTACATAGTAAAACAACAGAAAACCTAATTTATTAACATTAGCTCCATGTGAGGATCTCTAATTCACGTTAC
>JZKD02S0719841.1:506557-518160 GCA_000966675.3 Picea glauca | reverse complement strand
ATATTTGTATTTGTATTTATAATAATTAATTAATTATATATATATATATATATATATAATTAATTAATTATTATAAATACAAATACAAATATAATTTTAAGGATGTATCGTATCTTTTGTTGTAAAGCTTGAGTTTATTGAAAAAATGTTTTATTCTACATATTGAAAAACGAATATATATTTGAATATATATTTAACAAATAGAAGACAATGTCACCTCACATCATTTCAGCATGAACTTTGCTCACGTGGAAACTTTGAAATAGCATCGATTTACAGATAGCACAATGCATGGCATCCAGTTGTGGATTGAGAGGTATTGATGAGCGTTGCTACTTAGGCGGATGTGAAACCTTATTCCGTGGAGACAAGCAATTCATGGCCCGCAAGGATGTGATTTCGTCCACGGTTGTAGCTCTGAAACCTCGTCCATCACTACAGCTTTGAAACCCCTACCGACCATCTTGACAGTATTGGAATGGATTACAAGGCATCATCCCATAGAACAAAACGACTCACAAAATGATAGAAAGACAACGCTGTAAAGACATGAATGTACTTTTAGGGTTTTGACATGAATGGTTCTCATTAGATTTTTATTTAGAAGTTTGATCTCTTGTTATGTAGGGAAAATGTGCAGTGTCATACCAAGTGTAGGTTACTGTAAATTATGTTCGCCATCTACAATGAAAAATCGAAGATATTTTAACACAGAGAGAGAATGAAAACTAAGTCTAATCAAAATGCAAAAGCTTCATTTGAGGTTGTGTGATTGCCATGTGACGAGAATCTAATTTACACTAAAGCTCTGTCGATTGAAGGGTCGGACTGAGAATTCCCTATGGTGAAAATCAATCTGTGGGTTCAATTGTTCAGGTCTGAACATCATGAATAAGCTTCCACAAACCGAAAATAGAGTGAGGATATCAACTCATAAATTGCTTTAGTTCGCATGAATGTTGCTACAACACAAACAAACTTTATTTTGCGTAAGTTTTTTCTTTAATAACATAACACAATTATTCTTATTTTTTTATCTTTTATCTATGAAAGTAAAGTGGATTTTTATTTGTAATCATGCATGGAATACATAGATAACTAGTGACATTCATGGGCTAGTGCTCAAAGAATTGCTCAAGGAAAAGGTCTATATTTGCAAAGTCAAAGAATTGCTCAGCGAATAGTCAGTTTGTCTATGCTTTTAGAGATGCTTCTTCAACCAGGTATGATGTAACTAGACACTCTAATTTAGAACTTTAATGGATTAGATGCACAACACCGTTAGTAAGTGATAACCTAACCTTCAAGCTAACTCTCCTTTTCTTCTACTTTTATAGCTAGTTGCACTGGTTTCTGTCATGGATATCCACCAACAAGCTACAAATTAACACAAAAATAGACAATATCAATGCATACCAACAAGACTATATTTTAATTCCTAAGTTATTAATGTAGGAGGAGGAAGGCATGCTAGGATTTCTCCTAGAACTGAAATACATACATTTCTTTCACCATGTTAGGAGTGCTTGGAATGATTCTAACCATCTGGAAGGAAGGCCAACCAGTTTGTTAGCGGTAGCCAGAAAATCAGGTTTGTTAGCCAACCAGAAAGAGTTGGTCCATTTCGTTAGCCATTACATTGAGTATAACCTTCAGTTTATCCATGGTAAGGTAATTCTCTTCATTCAACTCTTGCATTTGTCGTTCAATAATACAATTAAACTCAATTGTATCTTCAGTAATTTAGTTAAACTCAATTGTATCTTGTATAAATTGATAGAGGAATGATTCATGCAAGTATAAATTTTCATGCAAGGGTGGCAAACGATGAAGAGAGGGTGCTAGGAGGTGAAGAAAATATGAGAGTGTTAGGCAGGAGAAAAGGTTGTCACATGCTGCGAGGGAATGGCCCATAATGTCTACATCAACTTCAGTGAGGAGTAGAGGAGCAGAGGAGGGGATGGCACAAAGCATTGACTGTAGTGTTGCATCCAAATTAGCAATTGGGAAATTTATTTATTATAGACTCTGAAAAATAAGGAAATAATATTTCCCTTCACCAGAACTATTTAGTCCCATCAAATATTGTGGGCCGATCAGAAAATGCGAATGAAATTCATAAAAATATTTTTTAATTTTAAGAAAAGGGAATTAAAAAAAGACATGGAAAAACATTAGGAAAGTGTTTAACAAACATACCAAAATGTAGGTCCATTAATAGGCGGTCAATGATAGTTGACAAACATTTTTTTCACCATATTAGGAGTACTTGGAGTGCTTCTAACCATCTGGAAGGAAGGTCAACCAGTTTGTTAGCGGTAGCTAGAAAAGCAGGTTTGTTAGCTAGCTAGAAAGAGTTAGTCCAGTTTGTTAGCCATTACATCCAATAGAAACTCCAGTTTGTTCCTAGTAAGGTAATTCTTTTCATTCAAATCTTTCATTTGTCATTCAATAATATAGTTAAACTCAAATTTATCTTTAGTAATACAGTTAAACTCAATTGTATCTTGTATCACTTGATAAAGGAATGATTCATGCAAGTATAAATTTTCATTCAAGGGTGCCACGCGGTGAAGAGAGGGTTCCAAGGGGTGAAGAGCAGATGAGGGTTCCAGGAGGTTAGGAGAAAAGGTTTCCAGGTGATGTGAGAGAATGACCAATAGCATCTGCATCAACTTCAGTGAGGAGCGAAGGAGGGGATGGTGCAGAGCATTGACTGTAGTGTTGCTTCCAAACTAGAAAATGTGAAATTTCTTTATTATAGACTCTGACAAATAAAGAAATAATATTTCCTTCCACCAAAGTTATTTAGTCCCATCAAATGTTGTGGGCCAATCTAAAAATGTGAATGAAATTCATAAAACACTTTTTTAAATTCATAAATGAATTTTTTAATTTTAAGAAAATGAAATTAATAAAAAATATGGAAAAATATTAGGAAAGTGTTTAACAAACATACCAAAATGCACCCATTAATAAGTGGTCAACGATAATTAACCACTTCACAAAAGCTATAGTCCCTCGCTGGAGGAAGGGACTAATAAAAAACATGAATGTAAGTGAAATCAACAAATACACATGTAACATACTCGAATCATATCAAACGTAGGTGTTTCATTTTTTATCAAGTGCTCAAGTCCTTTTTGAAAAATTATGAACTTTGAAAGCCATCTTCTACAATTACATACATTCGGAATCACCAATCAATTAAAAGTTATAAATGTTGAATACATTCAGAAAATCAAGTGACTTTCTTTCACGTTAGAGTAAAACGCTTTTTATAGTTCGATACAATATCTAAACCTTCGTTAAATCTTATAAGTCAAGCGAGACCACGGAGTCCAGTGCGACTTAATGAATCTATTGATACATTTTGTTTTAATTCTTTAGTGATGTCATACTCTTACGAGAAAAAGTTCTTTTGTTTTAATTGTTTTCCGATGTATGAACATGTTTCATTTGATTCATATTTCTCTAGGGTAAGTGGGCCATCCCTAAATATAACTTATCGATTTACAAAGAAATATAGATTTCAATATATCTTCATATTATATATATATATATATATATATATATATATATATATATATAACTAAAAATTGGGAGAATTTGTATTATAAAAGTTATAGTTGAAGCTAAATAATAAATTTACAAAAAAAATGTTAGTCTTCAATTTTCAAAATGGCCATTTTCTTATTTTCAGAAAACAAAGTATATGTAAACTACTCATTATTTCTTACATGTATATATTCTTAAAAAGACTCCTTAGATCCTAATTACTTTGCAAAACATGAGATTTAATAGAAGATACAGTGACTATTTCTTCTTCCAACCCTAAGTTGGATGGATGGGCTTCCCGATTTCCAATGTCCATATCTTCAATCATTTGGTGCACCGTATCATCCTCCTTGATCTCTGGGTGAACAAAGTTTGTGGGCGTCCTGTAGTTGGAGGTTGTTGACTAAGAACTTTTACTTAAAATGAGAACCAAATTCTTGAGCATGTTGTACTATGTTTCTAGTGTATCAATTTGTTGTTTTTGTTGTGTTATTGTATTCATGATTGTGGAGTTATGAGAAGTTCAATAATGTTCATTCTCATGCACTTTTGTTGTCACTAAGAAAATAGACGTCTAATTTCTTTGAAAGGTTTCCTCATTCTAACAGAGGGGTCTCCAAATTTATTGAACTTCCTTGTAAACCATGAGACATATACCCATAATAGGATAGGGCTACCAATTCTTGACATGAATGTTCTTAGACTCTAGCATAAAGCATAAAAAAATTCCATCATGCACCTAAATAGAGAGACGCACCAAATAACTTAACATGCAAATGAGCCCAAAGAAATATATGACATGGAAGACAAAGGGGCTAGAGCCCCTGGAAGAGATTTCTAAAACACTGACTAGTAGAATACCCCATAAATTAACCCCCAAAATAACAATAGCATGGGAACTAAGATAAAATCTAAGGTGGACTAAACTCGTGGGATTTAATAAAAAAAGTAATTCCAATATCCAAAACATTGAAATGATGAACAAAAAATACAAATTCCAAAATATAGCACAACCTGAACCTAATTCTTTTAAATAGAAGTTCTATACATTAATCCACAAATTGAGGGATATTCTTACCAGTCAGTTGCCAAGAAGAAAAAACTTACTCTATCCATGGGTACTTAATCCCAACACTAATTCCATTATCCCTCCACCTTGGTGATATACCTCGACCAAGCATTCAAAGGAAAGACCAAATTTAAGTTTAGGGATGTGAAGAATTGGAGTGTAGGTCCTTTCATATCCTCAGACCTCATATGCAATCCATTGCACTTGATGTTGGGAGATGTGGAAATTTAATGTGACTATATGAGCCTCCATTGGATTGATAAGACTTATTAAGGTATTGGTTGACAATGCATACCCCCTCGTTTCCTAAGCACCCCAATTTTTAATGAGGTTGCCTTGTTTTCTAGCGCATATGCTTTGCAATCATGCTCTCAAAGGACCTGATATAATGATTTAAAAAAAAATTGTTGGCTTCCTTTTGGGAATGAGCTATAATGGAGGCTATCTTGCTATTAGAAGAGGGATATTTTTACCACATTACTTTAATAATCGTGTTGGAATCACCAATGAAAATCAAATTCTTGATTCCAGATTCGAATGCTATGAGTAAGCCCTAAATAAGTGCATGGGCTTCAACTTGATTGTTCATGGATTCACCAAGATCCCAAGAAAAAGTCATTCCAATTTTCCTTCGAGATCTAGAATGATCCCCGCACCTACCACCACTTTAGCATAACAATTTATTATTAAAATAGAATAGAAATATTTGTATCCTTATCATTATATTAATTTCAATATATATATATATATATATATATTTATTTTTAATTTTTCAAAATAAAAGTCAATGTTTAAAAGTTTTATTACAAAGTTTTTGAAGGTGCCTGTTGAGATCAATTCCCGCTTCGGAAATTCCCCTCCCCTTTTCTTTTTTCCCTTCTCTTTTCCCTTTCTAGTTACTATACTTAGTCGTTTTTTAGTAACAGTAGGTTCGTGGGTTGGCGGACCCACGGATTCTCATCTCCATCCATTCTCCCATGTCACGAGTCTGACTGATCGCCATATTATCCTATACTTAACTATTTTTCAAGTCGCGGGTTTGCGGGTTCAAGCTATCATAGTCTAAGTTATGCAATATCCATTTTTCACCCAAAGATATGTGATCTACATTATGACCATCAGACTTGTCACGGGTATCGAACTCCTAAGTATTACATTCCTCTTGTATCCAAGTTTGACCGACCACTCCCAAGCCTTAGCCAATTTTCTATCATTCGCAACCGTGAGTTCACAGGTTCCTGGGTTGGCGGGTTCACAAAAGTTCCCAAATCCTAATTGCTATCGTCCACCCATACCACCTTCACGCTTTTCCCAATATGCATTTATTATGGTTTAATGCTAATAACTCGTCATGTAGGTTTCGTAAAGATCGTCATTAATAAAGGAAGGGCTCGAGGAGATTTCTCAGTAAACCCCATTAAAGCATGATTTGTGGAAGATTATATTATCTCTCTCAAGCACTCATTTAAAATATTATCTGGATTAAAAGAATGCTCTCATCAACTTATGGCAGCAACAACTTGATAATAGTTTTGCAGAGATACTTTGAACTTTTTTGGATGTGAGGACCATAAATTTCAGTGGTCTAGAGCATATTCTTACTATTCATCCCCTTCTGCTTAGAAGGAAGTAATTTGGACATCCAGAATTTCTCATGCAAGCTATGTCCCTAAGGCTTTCGAATGCAAGGAATTGGTTTCTTGGTGCATTGAGAAATACATACCGAGTCAGCAGATTATTCAACTTCAAGACCATTCTTTTGTCTCTCTTTCACCTCAAGTGTTTTGCAAGATGTTGAAGCTCCATGAGCCAACACTTACTTTCAAAGGAGAGGATTGCAGGGATTTATTGAAAAAGCATGACAATGGCCTCGACCTCTTTCCTGAGTTCTTAGAATATCCCACCACTGTCCCTGAAGACATTACCAGGTTTCAGGTCAACTCATTCAAAACCCCCTTCTGGGAAATTGCTTGGTTATTCACCAGGGTGACATGCTAAGAAAGTACCGCCAACATTTCTCGTATGATTCTTTATATCGTATATTTTACGATCAAAGAGAAAGCTATTTTCGATTGGGGAAAATTGATTTCCATTGAAATCTCTTCCCAATTGTCAGAGTACAAAAGGGAAAATAAATTCTCCATGTCTTCTTATTTGGTGTTTGTGATAGCACATTGCTGTCAATTTCCGAAATTGTCTATCTGTAGGAAGGTGAACTATGAACTTGATCCAGTTACCTTTTGGTACCAAGTGTTGTGGATACACAAAGATTCTTTGCATTTTTATGAATTTTTCGATGATTTTGTCTCTATTTTCAAAGGATTATTGTTTGTAAAATCTACCCCCCGAATGTTCGACCAGAAAAATAAATTCTTGGAAAATTGGGGACTTAATATTCAGAAATATAAACAAAATCAATGAATTTTGCGAACCAATTCCATAATGTGAATCTGAAATATGTTGAGAAGATAAAAGGGTTTGACCCTAATGGAATTTTCATGGAACACATGCTAGCATTAGGATTCAACAATTCATTTATCCATATATTTTTTAGTGAAGAAGAAGATAATAACTTAGGCGCTATTACTCACAATGATGGTGACTTGGAAACGATACCCTGTACCAATGAATTTTACAAGCATAAAGGAAAGGGTCCCAACGAGAAAAGTGCTTAGTCCCCAACTATTACACCTAAAACTACAACATCTTGGAGAAATTCTCTAGTGGACCACCCATCTAAAAACGTTACCAACACCAGTTCCAACGACAGAGGAGAAAATAATCCCCCTCCAGGAAAAATTGAAAGCTCGCACAAGCTACCTCTTAGAAAGAAGAGGAAGAATATTGTACAAGAGGAGGAAGACCACTGTGTAGAAAGTGACATCAACAACTTCTCCCTTGAAGACATTAAGCTCGAAGTAGACATCAAGAAAAAAAATTCTAACATTGATCATCCAGGGAACATAGCCCACCAGAATCCATCATTGGAAATTATTGAGAATGAGACCTGTAATGAAGAAGAGACACTTGCATTTCAGAGTGTTGTATTTGAAAATGAATCTAAAAAATTATTGAGAAAAGTGATGTGAATAATAAGAAAGTGAAATATTGTTCAAAGGTTGACCTAAGAAATATGCGGCCTTCCCAGATTTCTAAAATTCACAAAGTAATCAGAGATGCTCTGGATGACTCCATTGGTGGTCTTGAAGCGGAAAACATTAAATTGAAAGAAAGGATCAAGGAACTGGAAGACACCTTAATGCCTCTTCCACTCCTGGAAAGTCCTTTGACAATAGTCAGACCCACCACACCCATTGCTAAATTAAGGGGATCTTCAAGCCTTCTTACATCAGCCAAGAGCTATGTGGAGAAAAATTTTAAGAAAAAAATGGCATTGATCACAGAGGCATGGGAAATTTAAAAAAACATGGTTTCTTTTGGCTCGAGGGCACATACCTTCCACGAGTATTTTCAATCCAACCTAAAGAATGAAGAAGGATTTTACCTTGATGTTGTACTACCCTTTGGAAACAAAGTTTCCAACATGAAAAAACTAAGGAGAAGAGAGGAGGATCTTCCATCTCTAAGATGGATCAAACAATTGAATGCGTCCTAGAAAGAAAAGATAAAAAACTTGAATAATATCACTTCCCATACCTCTCAGACATTTCTTAACTATACTATAAGGTGATTTAATACTTCTTTTTCTTTCCAATATTTCACTTACCATATCCTTGAACAAAAATATGTGAAAGACTCTATCTCAATCCTAATCTCAAGGAAGGTAGAAAGGTAACTTACTTACTTAAACAAATACATATATAGGTATATATATGCTCACCATAGAATATGCATTCTAGTCACACAATTTATAGACATTCTATGGAAAAACATCAATGTATATTACGACCTTAGTTTGAATGTATTGAATTAATTCCCCCATCGTAGGGGGAGATATTTATTTAACGAGTTACTACTAACACGACATTCAGCACGTGATAGTGTTTAAGACTTAAAACAATTGTAACTAAATGGTCGGTACATGTTGCTCGTTCTTAGTTGATTTCCATTCATTAGAACTAACTTTAGCATGAGGGTTAACAGATTCGGTGTAAATAATAGGACTCTAACTAAACTAGAAGAAAAAATAAACAAAACTATGGCCCAGAACTAACTGTCATTACAACTGCCATAAGTTTGATCCGAGGTTATCAAAGATATGACTTGTGTGGTGTAAATGAACTATGCCACGACATTTAAGGCATTATGTAACACACCTCCTTGGGACCATCGCTTATTTATTATGCTCATTGTAATTACACCAACTTTCCCTAATCAGATGGCTTAGGTACAACTCATCATTAATGCCCTTGAACTTAATCGACGAAGGGTTTTCGTAAGACTGTTGTTTTATTCTTCACCTTGGCTCTATGTATTATGCAAAATACGTTCAAGGTTGTCCCTATTACTGCTCTTCTTTGTGGCACAACCAGCGTCTATGAGGTTGGATCATTCTAGTGGATATTTTGGTGGACCACACCCATCAGACACCCCTTAAGTGAGGTAAGGACCTTTGGTTACTTATGTTCTAAGTCTCGGTATTACAAAAAATTATTGTGTGCATTAGTCCTGTCGAAAACTCTTAATAGCACGGTTGGCCTGTCTTGTGTAGTCGGGTAGAGTTTTGGCACTGGCATTTCACCCAGTAGGGTTTAGGATTTTACTTTGGTTTCCTCCTTACCCTTTGCATTAGTACACTTTTGTTTTTGGAACCCTTGTGTTCGGCGATGGTCGTTTCTTTTGTACCAAACCCGTAGACAGTTCTGGCTGAAAAAGTCAAAGGGTTAAGGGTGCCTACGTCTCCAGTTCAATCACAGGCATAAGGACGTCTTGTTGTATGTCTTCGTTGCTTACTCTGAGTTTCTAGTGTCTCCGCACCCGATATGGAGGATAGTCCTTTGTTGAGCCTTTCAGAATCATGTTACTTCGACGTAACTCCTTATCTGTTCGGTTTTGACTATACACATTCGTGGGTTTTCTACCCTAGTTAATAAATAGGATTTTTCAACTGTGAGTAAGGGAGTTTTCCTTATGATTTTCGTTCTCTTGAGTTTTTAAATATGGTTATGAAGACATCGTGTAGGTTTTCATTTGTTTTAATGACATCTTTGAATTTTTGGTCTATTTAATTCTCCGAGGATGCACAACTCAGTGCTTGTAAAGGTTCTGACTCGTTTAGAGTTGGCATGACATGATTTATTTTGTAAACCTGCCACTGTAATCATAGAGTAACTTTCTTTCCTGAGTATATGCTCATAACATTCGACCTATAATATCTCATCATATTCAAAACAATTACACAGTAAGAGGGTTTAAGGATCATGAGACAAAATTCTATAGTTAATTTCGTGAACCCTTACTCCTGATATGTTTAATGTATCATTTCTCTAGATCCTGATATGTTTAATGAATCGTTTTCTCCAGATCTGTAAGTAGCGTTTTTAACAAAAGTTACTATGCTTGTTCTACAATGCATTAATATAAGTATGAATACAGTTTAATGTCTCCTGTCGTGTATCTTTATTTCAGGGCTCTGGGACATGACCGAGGAATTTCCCTCGCCTACTACTCTACACATTTGGATGTACTATTCGTTTTGTTTATTTAATTCGCATCAAGGAAAGAACCCTAGTTTTTCCCAGGACTCTGTCCGTGATTGTCTTATATTTATTTCCAAGATAGTTTTGATAAAGCTCATAACCTTATCCTGTGGCCAATTGGGCAATCCTGTAGGTTACGTTTTGTACTGTAAATTCTTTACTATTTATTCTTGTTTTAGGATATTAATTATTTACTTTCTTTCTGAAAAGATTGATTCAATATTGATTTCTATAACCTATGGATGGGGCCCTATTTAACTGTGAGGGTACCCATCAGGCGATCCTTGGCCCACTCCACCCCTTTGGGTCTGCGGACGAATTTCGCATGGATGCAAGGAGGAAAGACGACATTTGCTCCTAGATCCACAAGCTAAGTGCAATCCGAAATTCATTTGCGTTGTCTTTTTCTAAACATTTTACTGTGATAATTTACACTATATTCAATATTTGAAATTTTGTTTGCTTCCAACTAAATACTAATTATAATTTCTTGGTCTCCTTATAGGATTTGGGCGCCTTCGAAGTCTTCAGATTCTAGGACTTCGATTTGTGAAAAAGGTACTTGGTTTCCTGTTTACAACGCTCTCACAAAATTATTATCTCAAGTTCTATCGAATGAGACAATTATGTGCTAGCATACAGTTATCATGGAAAAATTGTATCGGGCTCCTATAACAGTTGGTTATTTGTATATTCCATTTTTAAGAAAGACATAAGGGACAATCCCCTTACTATGACATGCTTTATGTATTTACCATTTCAAGCCTTTTCTTCTGTGTTAATGTAATCAGACAAGACTGTACTATTTGCTCCTGAATGTATAGCCAATTTAGATGGAAAACTCAAATTTCAAGTTGTGTAACAGTAAATCATTTGTTTATGTATAATAGATATGTTATACTCAAAAATCTGTATTTGGAATATCTATTCATGTAATGAAATTCTATTCTATACCCCCTTTCAGGTCTACTTTGATCTTTATAAAACAATTCGAACAATTCGTTTAGTAATTCATATAGCTGTGAAATTTCAAAATCACAGAATTAGGTATATGCATATATAATTTGTATGTCTCTAGATTTTATTTCCTCTGTTCTTTAATTCACAGAACTTTCAATTCTGTGTTATTTTATATCAAAATGAAGAATTCAGTTTGTGAATAACTGAATTGTACAATCTTGTGCTATTGGCATAATCATAAAGAGGGAAGATGTACTCAATTTTTTCTCATGTATCTAGCATTGAAAATCTTATGGGGTGAGTCTTTAGATGTTATGCAGATATGAAACATTCTGTACAGTTACTATATATATATA
>JZKD02S0719841.1:482919-506506 GCA_000966675.3 Picea glauca | reverse complement strand
CCTATCATATACAGAATTTCATCCCGAATCTGGTTTTGATATGTACACGGATGGAAATATTAACTAAGTACTACGGCTCTATGTATTTACCTATAGTAATATATGTATACATATATATTTACATAATTTAGTTCCATTCACAACTACACACACATAAAGTTTACTCAATGAATACAATTAAACCGTAAGGGTTTATCCTACAATTTATTCCATTCCATCAGAAATTTAATCAACGGAAACAATTCATCCATAATTAAATTAGATGTATTTCTATCATCCATTAAATTCAAAACAACATTTGATCAGAGAAGAGTAGATGGACATATCTGAGCAATTTATGAACAAAAAATGGAACAACCAAGTTCTTCCCAACCTTAGAATGGAACAACCAATCTACTTGCTCCGTTCACCCCCTAGCCTGACCATGAATCCATGAGGGAGAACTCCAGAACTCCTCCTCAGATATAGTCCTTCTTCAGTTTCATAAACTTATCCTTGCCTCACACTCAGAAAACAGTGCTCATAATAACAAGTGATCTTATTTTTCCCCAGCATACTAGGCAACGTCCTGCCTCCTCTCATATGCTATATATGCCAAAAGCATTTGTGTCTAGGTCTTTTCCCCTTGGGAATTTTTGTAGCTTTCCAAATCCCTGATTTCCAAGGGCTGCCAATGGACAAATTCCTAATTTTCCACTTGTAACATTCAGCCCTGAGGTAGTTCCAACATGTTCCCCACTCATGGAGTCATGGTCAGTTGATTTCAACCTGATTGTTCCATTTGTCCATCAACAATAAATATAAAAATTATTTGTTTCTTACAAGTGTCATAGTCAAAGATTTGGTTGGGAAAATCATATCTTTACCCAACAATCATAATCATAATTTACAAATCCCACATGGGTGTAGACCGATTGGCAAGTGCCGTGTAAATGGAAGGAAATATGTAAAAAGAGGTCTCAAGGTTGATTCTCACCTTGATTTACCAGGAGGGCGTGCTTGTGGGTTGTGTGTTCCTCCCTAGGGGTTATAAGGCAGCCGGCAGGATTCGACCCCATGTCACATGAGTACAATACTGTCTTTGTTACCGATTCCCCTAGTTACAAAAAAAAATAATCATAATTTACAATTAACTAAATAAATTCCTAGGTATTTTCAGACTTAAAAATAATTTATTTTTGGGGATGTTACATCCTTTACCCCTTCAGTACAACACTATCCTCAGTGGTCGTCCCTTTCTTGGAACAGGGTTGTATGATATTTTTGCAAATCTCCCTCCAACTCCCAAGTGACCTCCTTAGGACTAAAGTGCTTCCATTGCACTTTTACATGGGCAACGACTCTGTTCCGTAGTGTTATTTCTCTCATGTCCAGAATGCGCAAAGGTTCATCTTGGAACTTGCTTTCTGGTTCCACTTGCATCAAGTTCCAATCGATCATATGAGTAGGATCATGAACATAATTCTTTAACAAAGAAACATGAAATACATTATGAATTTTCAGATTTGCGGGAAGTGCAAGTGGATATGCCACAGGTCCAATTCGAGCTAAGATCTTGGAAGGACCACAAAACCTGGGTGCCAACTTGGCACAGTTTCCTAGCTTTAGTGAACTTCTTCTGGCTTTGACTTTTAAATAAACGTGGTATCCCACTTGGAATTCCTAGTGTATTCTTTTTCAGGTCTGCGTAACTTTTTTGTCTGCCATGTGCCTCTTTTAAATTATGTTGTACTTTTCTTATCGTACTCTCCATTTCCTGGAGCATTTCTGGTCTCACCATGAGTCTGTCAACTAGGTTATCCCAGCTAATCAGAGTCGTACACTTTCTGTCGTATAGTACTTCGAAAGGGCTCATCTTAGCCGATGCTTGGTAACCATTGTTGTACGCAAATTCCACCAAGTGCGGGTAGTCTTCCCACTTGTTTGGTTTTTTCCTTACGTACATTCGTAGCATATCTTCCACGATTTGGTTTGTTCGTTCAGTATGCCCATCCATTTGTGGATGATAACTTGTGTTGAAATTCAAGTTAGTATTTAACCCTGCAAACAATTCTTTCCAAAATGTAGATGTAAATTTTATGTCTCTATCCGAAATCACCATTTTAGGAATACCATGTAGTTTAAAAATTTATTTCATGAATATTTCAATGATGTTAATAGCTTTAAAAGTAGACTTTACAGGAATAAAGTGTTCATACTTACTAAGATTATCGATTACTACCATAATTGAATCATTTTTTTTTTGAGTTCTAGGAAAACTTGTAATAAAATCCAGTGATATAGTCTCCCATTTCCATTCCGGCACAGGTAGAGGCTGCAACAGTTCGGCTAGATGTTGGTGTTCAGCTTTCACCTGTTGACAATCTTGGCACTTAGATAAGTATTATGTTGCCTCGCCCTTCATATTAGGACAATAAAATAACTTCCTTAGTGTTTTTACCATTTTCTGGTATCCCAAATGACCAGAATATGGTTGCTTGTGTACTTCATCCAAAAATGTTAACTTTAATTCCGCAGAATCTGGTATGTATATTTTGTTTTTAAATCGTAGTAGACCATTTATGTCCAAACTCAGATCTATTTTGTCTGAATTTTCTATATTATTCTGTAAATCTGCCATTGTTTTAGTCAATTTTCATCATTATTACCTGTAGCCTTTATCCTTTTCTCAAGATCCCTTTCTTCCATGCTAATGTTTATTTCAAACAACCCATGAATTCTTCTACTTAAAGCATCAACCACCTTGTTTTCCTTACCCTTGATGTGTCTTACCTCAAAGTCGAATTCGCTTAAGAAGGTCATCCATCTTGCTTTCCTTGCGTTAAGGTCTGGTTGACTAAACAAAAATTTCACACCATTGTTATTAGTCAATAACAGAAATTTTCTGCCCATTATATAGTGCTGCCACATCTTTAAAGTGTGTATTACAACTACTAACTCTAAGTCATCAGTGATGTAGTTTCCTTCGTTCTCCTTTAGTTTTCAGGACTCATAACAAATAATGTGCCCTTCTTGAGTTAGGACACCACCCAGACCTTCTTTACTCGCATCCACATAGACTATGAAGTCTTTGCCCGGATCTACTACCTTTAAAATGGGTGCGGTTGTTAACAATTCCTCGAACTTATTAAAACTGTATTGACATTTCTGTGACCAGTTAAACTTGTTTTCTTTCTTTTGTAACGATGTGATACGGTATGAAATATTGGAGAATCCCTCTATAAATCTGTGGTAATATCCGGTGATTCCCATGAATGACCGGATGTCCACTACACCCTTAGGGATCGACCATTCCATGATGGCTCTTATTTTCTCTGGATCGACTGCAATACCTTCTTCAGATATTACATGTCCTAGGTATTGTATTTTCTTTTGATAAAAGTCACACTTGTCGAATTTAGCATACAATTTGTGTTTTCTTAAAGTTTGCAGAAATATCCTTAGGGGTTCTTCGTGTTCTTCTTATGTTTTAGAATACACTAGGATATCATCAATAAATACCAAAAAAAACTTATCCAAGTACTGACTAAAAATGTTGTTCATTAAACACATGAAAGTTGTTGGCGCGTTAGTGACACCAAACGGTATAACAACAAATTCGTAATGGCCATATCTCGTCCTGAATGTTGTTTTACTTATGTCTTCATCTTTTATTCTAACCTAGTGGTAACCAGATCCTAAATCCAATTTAGAAAAAATCTTTGCCCCACCTACTTGATCAAATAGATCATTGATCCTATGTAAGAGGTATTTGTTTTTAACAGTCATTTTGTTTAACTGTTTGTAATCAATGCATAATCTCAAAGTTCCATCTTTCTTTTTAATAAAAAGGACTGGTGCTCCCCATGGTGAAACACTCGATCTGATATATTCCTTGTCCAATAATTCCTATAGTTGAATTTTTAATTCTATTAATTCGGGTAAACTCATTCGGTAGGGTGCCTTAGATATAGGAGCTGAACCAGGGAACATGTCGATAGAAAAGTCTATCTCTCTCCTTGGGGGAAATACATGTATCTCATCAACAAACACATCTCTGAAATCATGCAAGATGACAAAATCCTCTAAGATAGGTTTATTTTCTTTTTCCAACAGATTTGTCACTTGGATGGCATAAATCTGACAACCTTTTCTCATGCACTTCTTAAATTGCATAGATGAAATCTGCCTAACTGAGACTGGTTTTTGTATACCTTGTATTGTCCTAACAATGTCATTTTCGTCTTTATACTTGAGTGGTTTTTCATAACAATCTAAAACTTCTTTATGCCTTTCTAACCAGTCCATTCTGATAATTATGTCATAAGACCCTAACGGTAGAATATTTAGATTTATCTTTGTGTTTTCACCACCTAAACTGAACTCACAATCATAAATAAAATCAGATACTTTTCTTTTTGTTCCTGTCGCTAGTTGTACTAGGCAAGATTTTGTATGTCTTGTTTTCTTAAGTTTATTTGAATCCATTACACCAATAGCGATATAACTCAACGTAGCTAGTGGATCAATTAAAACAAAAATATGAGTATTGTTAATTTTACCTTCAATTTCCACTACAGTGGACTGGTGATCAGCTTGTCGGCCATCCACGGCTACATTGATCCGATGTAAGCTTCTTCCCATGTCTCCCACTGTAGAGGCTTCCTGTAGGTTTTTAACCGTCATCCTGGCTGCTGAAGTCAAACATGGACAATTCCTCCTTAAGTGAGGTTCTCCACATTCCCAGCATTTTAATAGTTCTCTGGGGTTGTCCCCAAACTTGTTTGTTCCCAGATTAACTGGTTTACCACATCCTTGGGCGGTCTAGTTGTTGGAGTGAAATTCTTTCCTTGCAAAACTCTTTGCTGCATTCTGGAAAGGGGTTGGTTGATATCCCTTCTTCTGTTGGTTCATTCGATCTTGTTTCTTGTCCTTCCAAGCCTTTGGAAATTCTAACCATTGTTTGTATTGGTCATAACACATTCGGGCCTTCCGAAAAACTTCACTTAAGGACTTGGGGTTGTCGAATTCGATTATGTCCTTATAGGACTGTGGTAAACATCTTAGGAACCGCTGGATTTTTACTTTGTCCTCCCGGATATAAGGCATGAACCTTAATAATTCTAGGAATTTGTTTATCAGATCATCCATAGCCATTTAAACGAGTTGTAACTCATAAAACTCTTTGGTTTTTCTTTCATAGTAACTTTTAGATAGATACGGTTTCTTAAAGTATTTCTTAAAATCTGATCACTCCATCTGTTTTTCCTTTAGGCCATTGGCCAACTTTAGGTCCTGCCACCATATGATAGTTTTTCCTTTCAGATTATAGATGGCCATTATGACCTTCATATTGCTGAAATAATTGTATATCTGGAAATACTTCTTTATGTTTAATAACCATGCTTCAACCTTCTCCCCTGTTCTGGATTCCCCATCAAAGGTGGACGGTTTGATTTTCTTAGACTCTCCCTCAAGATGGTCCACTTGTTTCCTTTTTCTTCCTGTTTTTATTTTATCTTCTACTGATGGTGTACCTTCGGAAGAGTTGTCTCTTTTTTCTCCTTCAGGACCAGAATTTTTGGAGGCCCTTTTGTTGACCTCTTCTTCCTCATTATTGTCCTTCGGGCTCTTCTTTGTTACTATGCTCTACAACAGTACTTCATTTATTTCCTGTTGTTCTTGTTGTGCCTTTTTCAGTTTCTCATTGTCTGCTTTAAAAACATGCAGTTCCACAATGGCATTTCTCATAGTTTCCAGAACCTCGGTGGGTGACCTTTCGTCATTATTCTACCTCTATTCTTCAGGAGGTCTTTGCTCAAGATTCTCCTCTAGTCTGATGTCAGCTTCATTATTTGTTTCCATGATCACAACAGAAATGATTTTTTTATGTTTGTAACAGTAATTGTTTTGTTAGTTTTTCATAAAACAAAAAATATGTGCTAAGCAAAATATTTTTGGCCCTGTTTAAGGTCCAAGTGTTGTAACCTTTTCTCTGATACCATATGTAATGTACCCCAAATTTACCCAAGATTTTTATTTTCTGTTAGGGTCATTAGAATTATATAATGTTTCTGATACCTCTAAGACATTTCTTAACTATATTATAAGCTGATTAATACTTCTTTTTCTTTCCAATATTTCACTTACCATATCCTTGAACAAAAGTATGTGAAAGACTCTATCTCAATCCTAATCTCAAGGAATGTAGAAAGGTAACTTACTTACTTAAACAAATACATATATAGGTATATATATGCTCACCATAGAATATGCATTCTAGTCGTGCAATTTATAGACATTCTATGGAAAAACATCAATGTATATTACGGCCTTAGTATGAATGTATTGAATTAATTCCCCAGTCGTATGGGGAGATATTTATTTAACGAGTTACTACTAACACGACATTCATCACATGATACTGTTTAAGACTTAGAACAATTGTAACTAAATGGTTGGTACATGTTGCTCGTTCCTGGTTGATTGTCATTCGTTAGAACTAACCTTGGCATGAGGGTTAACGGATTCGGTGTAAAGAATAGGACTCTAACTAAACTAGAAGAAAAAATAAACAAAACTATGGCCCAGAACTAACTATCGTTACAACCGCCATAAGTTTGATCTGAGGTTATCAAAGATACGACTCTCGTGGTGTAAATGAACCTTGCCACTGCATTTAAGGCATTCTGTAACACACCTCCTTGGGACCGTCATGTATTTACTATGCTCATTTTAATTATGCCACCTTTCCCTAATCACATGGCTTAGTACAACTCGTCATTAACGCCCTTGAACTTAATCGACAAAGGGTTTCCTAAGACTACTGTTTCATTCTTCATCTTGGCTCTGTGTATTCTGCAAAATACGTTCAAAGTTATCCCTATTACTTCTCTTCTCTATGCCACAACCATCATCTATGAGGTTGGCTCACTCTAGTGGATAGTTTGGTGGAACACACCCACCAAACACCCCTTAAGTGAGGTAAGTACCTTTGGTTACTTATGTTTAAAGTCTCAGTATTACAAAACATTACTATGTGCATCAGTCTTGTCGAAAACTCTTAATAGCACGACTTTCATGTCTTATGTAGTCAGGTAGAGTTTTGGCACTAGAATTTCACCCATTAGGGTTTAGGGTTTTACTTTGGTTTCCTCCTTACCCTCTGCATCGGTACGCTTTTTTCTTGGAACCCTTGTGTTCAGCGACGGTCGTTTCTTTTGTACCAAACCCGTAGACAGTTCTGACTGAAAAAGTCAAAGGGTCGAGGGTGCCTACGTCTCTAGTTCAATCATAGGCGTAAAGATAGCTTGATGTATGTCTTTGTTGCTTACTCTAAGTTTCTAGTGTCTCCACGCTCGATATGGAGGATAGTCCTTGGTTGAGCCTTTCATAGATCCTATTAATTCGACGTAACTCCTTATCTGTTTGGTTTTGACTGTACACATTCGTGAGTTTTCTACCCTAGTTAATAACTAGGATTTTTCAACTGTGAGTAAGGGCATTTTCCTTATGATTTTCGTGCTCTTGAGTTTTTAAATATGGTTACGAAGACATCGTGTAGCTCTACATTTTGTTTAATGAAGTCTTAGAATTTTTGGTCTATTTAATTCTCTGAGGATGCACAACTCAGTGCTTTCCAAGGTTTTGACTCATTTAGAGTTGGCACGTCATGATTTCTTTTGTAACCCTACCCACTGTAAGCATAGAGTAACTTTCCCTCCTAAGTATATGCTCATAACATTCGATATGTAATATCTCATCGTATTCCAAACAATTACACAGTAAGAGGGTTTAAGGATCATGAGAAAAAATTCTGTAGTTAATTCCATGAACCCTTACTCCTGATATGTTTAATGAATCGTTTCTCCAAATCCTAATATGTTTAATGAATTGTTTTCTCCAGATCTGTAAGTAATGTTTTAACAAAATTTACTCTGCTTGTTCTACAATGCGTTAATATAAGTATGAATATAGTTTAATGTCTCCTATCATGTATATTTATTTCGGGGCTCTGGGGCATGACCGTTGAATTTCCCTTGCCTATTACTCTACATATTTGGATGTCATATTCGTTTTGTTTATTTAATTCGCATCAAGGAAAGAACCCTAGTTTTTCCCAGGACTCTATCCGCGATTGTCTTATATTTATTTCCAAGATAGTTTCGATAAAGCTCGTAACCTTATGCTGTGGCCAATTGGGCAACCCTATAGGTTACATTTTTCATTGTACATTCTTTACTATTTATTGTTGTTTTAGGATATTATTTATTTACTTTCTTTTTCAAAAGATTGACTCAAATTTGATTTCTATAACCTAATGATGGGGCCTTGTTTAACTGCGAGGGTACCCATTAGGCGATCCCTGGCCCACTCCACCCCTTCGGGTCTGCGAACGACTTTCTCATGGATGCAAGGAGGAAATACGACATTTGCTCCTAGATCCACAAGCTAATTGCAGTCTGAAATTCATTTGCATTGTCTTTTTGTAAACATTTTACTCTGATAATTTACACTATATTCAATATTTGAAATTCTGTTTGCTTCCAACTAAATACTAATTATAATTTCTTGGTCTTTTTAACATGATTTTGGGGCCTTCGAAGTCTTTGGATTCTAGGACATCGATTTGTGCAAAAGGTACTCGGGTTCCTGTTTACAACACTCTCACAAAATTATTATCTCGGGTTCTATCGAATGAGACAATTATGTGCTAGCATACAGTTATCGTGGAAAAATTGTACTAGGCTCCTATAACAACTGGTTATTTGTATATTCCATTTTTAAGAAAGACATAAGGGACAATCCCCTTACTATGACATGCTTTATGTATTTACCATTCCAAACCTTTGCTTCTGTGTTAATGTAATCAGACATGACTGTACTATTTTCTCCTGAATGTATAGCCAATTTAGATGGAAAACTCAAATTTCAAGTTGTGTAACAGTAAATCATTTGTTTCTGTATAATATATATTTTATACTCAAAACTCTGTATTTGGATAGCAATATGTATTCATGTAATGAAATTCTATTCTATACCCCCTTTCGGGTCTACTTTGATCTTTATAAAACAATTCGAACAATTCCTTTAGTTATTCATATAACTGTGAAATTTCAAAATTACAGAATTAGGTATATGCATATATAATTTGTATGTCTCCAGATTTTTATGTCCTCTGTTCTTTGATTCACTGAACTTTCACTTCTGTGTTATTTTATATCAAAACAAAGAATTATGTTTGTGAATAACCGAACTGTACAATCTTGTGCTATTGGCATAATCATAAAGAGGGAAGATGTACTCACTTTTTTCTCATGTATCTAGCATTGAAAGTCTTATGGGGTGAGTCTTTAGATGTTTATGTAGATATGAAACATTTTGTATAGTTACTATATATATAGTGATTCCTATAATATATAGAATTTCATCCTGAGACTGATTTTGATATGTACATGGATGAAAATCTTAACTAAGTACTACGACTTTGCGTATTTACCTACAATAATATAGGTATACATATATATTTACATAATTCAGTTCCATTCACATATACACACATAAAAAGTTTACTCAATGAATACAATTAAACTGTAAGGGTTTATCCTACAATTTATTCCATTCCATCAGAAATTTTATCAACAAAAATAATTCATCCAGAATTAAATTAGATGTATTCTATCAACCATTAAATTCAAAACAAAATTTGATCAGAGAAGAGTATATGGACATATCTAACCGAGTTACCGAACAACAAATGGAACAACCAAGTTCCTCCCAACTTTAGAATGGAACAACCAATCTACTTGCTCTGTTCACCCCCTATCCTAACCATGAATCCATGAGGGAAAACTCCAGAACTCCTCCTCGGTTATAGTCCTTCAGTTTCAGAAACTTCTCCTTGCCTCACACTCAGAAAACAATGCTCATAACAGCAAGTGATCTTATTTTTCCCTAGCACACTAGGCAACGTCATGCCTCCTCTCATATGCTATATATGCCAAAATCATTTGTGCCAATGTCTTTTCCCCTTGGGAATTTTAGCAGCTTTCCAAATCTATGATTTCCAGGGGCTGCCAATGGCCAAATTCCTCATTTTCCACTTGTAACATTCATCCCTGAGGTAGTTCCAACATGTTCCCCACTCATGGACTCATGGTCAGCTGATTTCAAACTGGTTGTTCCATTTGTCCATCAACAATAAATATAAAAATTATTTGTTTCTTACAAGTGTCATAGTTAAAGAGTTGGTTGAGAAAATCAGATCTTTGCCCAACAATCATAATCATAATTTACAATTAACTAAATTCGGAATTCGGAATTTCCATAAATGGCAATAATTTTCTAATTTCGAATTTACCAAAAACAGAAATAAATTCCTAGGTATTTTCAGACTTAAAAATAATTTATTTTGGGGATGTTATAGAAACAGTTGAGACAATTCCTATAATCGTTAATGAAAATAATAAAAGGACATCAACAAGCAAGTGAAGATAGGAAAAGACCATCATAGTTAGTTTACGCTGATCACATCTTTCTTTCTTTATCAGTTCCTTCATCTAGTTATTCCACCTCTTTCACTAGAAAGGTTTAACCGAAGACTGATAACTTATATTTTTCCTCTTTTCAGGTCTTTTTGTTCTACTTTCACCCACCATCCTCCTTCTACGAGCTTATTTCTTGTATTTATTTGCTTTATGGTCTGCGGAATCCCTAATCCCAGTCTTTAAGACAAAGGCATTTTAAATTTCAAAGAATATGTAATAGATTGTATATTTTTTAGAAATTTCAAGAGGGCTATTTTGGGAACAATCTCGATTGTACTTTGTAACCCTGATTTCAGAATATAAAGTACTTGAGGTTGATCTATCATTATCTTTATTTGAGCCTCCCATGTGTCTACTCTGTTAAAGTTCTCTTATGCATGCAAATCATCTTCTTTTTTATTTTTATGTCATTAGAAATATTTAGTTAAACTATGATGGATGTGAGGAAATTTTGTCTATGTTTGTTAAATATATAAAATGTGTGATTTTTGGTCCTTTCTCAGGAACCTTCTTTAAACAAAAAAAAAAGATTTTCTTTCTTGTTTTTTTATATTTCTTTGATTACTGCGACGGAAAGTCCCACATTTCGAAGACACAAAGCCCCGAGAAAATATGAAGTAAAAGAGGAGTACCACCTCTATAAAAACTCAGGGGGATTTATATCCTCGCGAGGTTACCATTTTGGTCCTAACATATCCAAGCGTCAACAGTTCCATACTAAATCACATTGATATCTAATTCAACAAAAACCTTGGTATCCTCCTCCAACTTAGAATATCCAAATTATAGGGTACCAATATCGTTCTCCATACTTACACCGGTTTTAAAATCAACTCTTGTATGTTTAAGTGTTAAAGGAGAAGCTTGTTTCTAATAAGAAAGTATATTGTGCATGGTGGACGAATTAGAAGGTTCATCCCATAAAAAACTAACAAGTATCATCTCAAGTCTAGAAGTAGCATGAGGTGGAGGAAATGGTATATCTCACTCATCATTATTATTTGGATAAGAATTCCAATGATCAAGTACAAGTCAAGCTAGATTTTTCGTATGGTTTCAACATGGGGTTGCTTAATAGGAGTAACGTCTTTATATTGACTATATTGCATTCATGGCTTCCCAATTTATATGTAGTTTCCAAGATTTTCTAGGTTAAACTTGGCCTATATTGAATGAAGGAATCTAGATTTCACCCTCATCAAATATACCAAAGTTTTCCTAGGACCTACATTTATTTCAATACCTCTATCTCCAAGAGTTAATATTTTTGGGTTATAAGTTTTTTCCTTTTGTGTTTTTTTAACATTATGATATAATGTATTTGAAACCTTTTTTTATTATATTTTTGTGAATGAGCATAGCCATCACATTTTTTTTCGAAGACAAGGTACCACCATTCTATCCATTTGCATTGCTTTTTTTTCCACAGAAAAGAAGTGTAATTTTATCCATCCATAGAGAACCAAATTAGATTTTATAGGTGCCTGAAACATGACCCATGCATGGGAAAAGTAGTCATAAATAGAATCCTGAAGGGGCCCAGAAGCTGGCTAAGAAGTCACAAAGAAATATACAATAAAAAATAAGGCAGAAAAAGACAACAATCTGCCGACAAAGTATAGGGGCTGCAAGAGTCCCAACACCAAAAGATACAATATTGAAAAGCCACAAACCCTGTCGAGAAAAGAAGAAAAACAAACTCCAAGAAACTTCATAGGAAAGACAGACCAGGTTAGAGAGGCATATAATCCAAAGGGAGAAAAGAAACCAAAGAAATACTACACCCAGAATCAACAAAATCACCACCATGCATCCAAAAGAAAGGCCAAACAATTTCCCACCCAAGGAAAGGACCTCAAAGCATTCTCCCAACACATCAATACCATGCCCAGAAAAGGACCCCAAGGCATTGACCCAACACTACAATATTGCACGCCTAGAAAAGGACCTCAAAGCTCTGACCAAACCACAAATAGATGCATAAGGGGGAAAGAATAAAAAAAGATGTAGGAAAATGACTTGGAGAAACTCTGAATATGCATCAAACCCTGAACGAACCAACAAAATTGATGAAGAAACTAGAAAAAGAGATGACCTCCAATATTAAGGTAGACCCAAAGCAGGAAAAGAGAACAAGATCCAAAAGATTGAGAAAGAGAACACTAGATCCGGGCACAAGAGCACCAGATCGAGGGACGCAGACCGCATATCTGAGAAAAAGACACCGGCCACGACCAGGACGATACCATCAAAATCAAAGAGAAGAGAATAAGGAGCCCGACCAGCACAAAAACCCGAGAGATCCTGTAGTAGATTGAAACTCTCCAGGAATACAGACAAAAACTACTCTCAGTACCAACCAAAGCCGCACCAGAGAGGAAAACACCTGAACTGCACCCAGAAAAGAGAGCTCTGACACCTGAACAGAAACAACCTCCACCCCCCAACCGAACACTGGATCATCCTCACAAGAAACATATGCGATGCATGGGCGAGGGAAAAGGAAACATGAGTCTGCGGCTATGGTTTTCCCTGACCGCAGACCCCACCTACTATGTATTCACCGAGATCTATTCTTCAATATTAAAATAGTTATCCATTTGCATTGTTATGTACATTGTGGTCTTTTTCACCAATTTATTCATTAATAAAAAATGATTTTCATTGTCACAATGCCACTCCAACATTGTGTTTGTGTTACTTCTAAAATATTGCATATTGCATGTTCTTTAATTTCATTGTCAATCTAATATAAATTAATGGTATTAGAGAAATCTTTTCTAAATTTTTTTCCATGTCTACCCTGGTTGACAAAAGTGTATTAGGAGTTGGGCCTTGAACTAACCGAGCTCAATGAAGATTTACCTTGCCAATCTAAGTTCCTGTTTTTCCTAAATTATTATTCACTGAATATTTACCTTGAGGATATTCTTCTTATTCTTTCCTTTTCTCTTCATCCTCAATTTTTCTTTTCATTCTTTTTGCTTCAGTTTCCTAGTTATCTTTCTCTTCTACCTCCTTTTTTTTTATTTCTCATCTTCTTTAATTTTCTTCTTCTCTTCTAATTCCTTATCCTTTTAGGAGGATGGTAAATATCCCTTTGGTTTGGTTCTTTCCTTTACTTTCTCTTGGGAAATAACATTTTTATATACTTCCTCATGCTCCCATTTCTTGTGAGCATATGGCCAGGATATGTTTAACAACTTATCGTGCCTAAAAAAATAGACCCTTCATATCATCTCTTCTAAACTTCTCCTGAGGAAATCTATACTCAAGCATTACATTAGCTTCTTGTTTTCAACTTTGAAGTTGGTCAATACAAAGTTACTAATATAAAATTTATTAAGGAATAAAAACAATTATTTTATCCTTGATTAATGATGCATTAAAACCACGAATAATGATTTGATAGGCTATATCTTCTAAGACTAACCTATTTGGTACATGACAAGGAAACAAGTGTGGAGGAACAATCACTCCATAGAACCTTATATAGGTATCATGCTCTTGTAAGTACCAATTTCCAATGCTACCAAGCAAAAAAATTACTTCTTCTAACAATCTTAGAGCATGCTTGTAAAACAATATTTTGTAAAGGGGTGCAAAGAAACTATCACGGATTTGTGCATAAATTTTCTTATACTTATTCTCCCATAAGATCTAGCAATAAACATGCACTAGAATACATGCAATATTCCAAAACCATCTCATTCCTCGAAAGGATTATTGGCACAAATGATGTCCAATAGATATGAAGCCATATGGTTGGAAATAATTCAAGGTTAGGCTTCTTAGCCCTTTCCAAAGCCTTTTGTATGGAATGGGACAAAATAGTTTCCTAGTTAAATACAAGTGACAATGTTACTATATAGGTTTGTTTTAAGGCTTGGAACACTTTGGTCATTTAACTTATCAACTAGGGTTGCTCTGTGTTCTTATGAGACACATACGCATTTTTTGCAAAATATAAGTGCTTGTATTCATTGATGGAGAAATATTATATCTAGCTCTCAATCTAAGAATCAAAAGTAATCCTAATGAAAAGCATGAATAACTAGACAACAAACTAGTTTTCTAAATCTGCACTAGGGGTTCTACTTTTGATCCCAATTTGTCTACCACAAGGATTTTGAACACATGAACAACATGTATTATTTTCAGCTTTGGAATTAGATCTCAATTTCCAACACCCATCATCTAAATAAAAGGAAAACTTTGCACAGATATTTGCAATCTGTAAATTGTAAAGGAAAACTATATATATAGAGAGAGAGAGGGGGGGGGGATATTATCTCTAACTCTCAATCTAAGAATCAAAAGTAATCCTAATAAAAAGCATGAATAACTAGATAAAAAACTAGTTTTCTAAATCTACACTGGGGATTCTACTTTTGAGCCCAATTTAACTACCACAAAGATTTAGAACACGTGAACAATATGTATTATTTTCATCTTTGGAATTAGATCTCAATTTCCAACACCCATCACCTAAATAAAAGGGAAACTTTGTAATTAAATCACAATACTAACACAATTGATGGAAATTTCTTAACTCAACGTAAAACATATATTTGCAAGCTGTAAACTGTAAAGGAAATATATATATATATATAACTCAACAATTATCTATCTAGTCACAGTAATAAGCACAAGAAATATAACTCATAAACATAAAACACTAGGCAGCTTGGTACCTATTGGAGTGGCCCTTCCTCTAGGTGCCAACTGCCTCAAGAATGCTCAGAACACAAGGCTACAACCTTTACACAATTTCTATCATGAACTAAATTTTTATTGAAATGATAAAAACGAGTTCAGAAGTCTATCCCAGTTTCAGATTTCTGTCATAGCATGATAATGTCTACCAATCCCCTCTTAGGGCCAAATATTATACATCATATAGTTTTGGGTCAAGCCCAATTTTAGCAAATAAGCAACAAAGAAAACTAATAACAAATGCAAGCTAACTTGCTCCTCTATGCCAGATTTCATCTGTTAGAAAGGAGGGTTCGATCCACCACTCATTTGGCATTATGGGAATTAGATATAGCTCTCGATAGCAATAATAACACATATCCATAACCCTTGTGCAACCAAGATACTTTTCTAATAAGTAAGAAATGAGATTCTCACTCATGCATGCTTTAACTAGCACCCATAATCCATGTTGATGGTTATCTGTTGTTAGACACCTCATCTCCTTGGTTTCCTTCATCAAAATCCTCCTCGAAATTTCTTTGAGAGATATAGTCATGGTTATTATTACTTTTATCCTCCTCGAGATCTCTTTGAGAGATATAGTCATGGTTATTATTACTTTTAGGCTCTTGTTTTTTACTTTGAATGGGTTTAGTCTTAGAAATATGATCATCATCATGTCAAAACTCCTCTACTAGGGCTATGTTTTTTACTTTGAATGGGTTTAGTCTCAGAAATATGATCATCATCATGTCAAAACTCCTCTACTAGGGCTATGTTTTTTACTTTGAATGGGTTTAGTCTCAGAAATATGATCATCATCATGTCAAAACTCCTCTACTAGGGCTAGTAGCTATGTTAGATTAATAGCCCCTAGGAGAACCTCTAAATCAGAGGTCTACTTTTGAGTTGTTGCAAGCTTCTTCTTGAGCCTCTGTTTTTTAGTCTTAAGACAATCTATGATCCTAAGAAGTCTTAAATATGAAGGTTTATATACAATTTGGATTTTGAAGTCTCTTTCGAGATGATTATCCTTCAAATCGTTGGATAGGCTCATGCTCTGTTGACTGGAAATATGAAACTTGATCCATCCCTTCCTCTAAATCGGTGATGTCAATACATATACGTTTGGATTGGCCAACGTTTTCTTCCTGGAATGGTGCCTTCCCTCGTTCATTACATTATGCCCCTTGTATTTCCGAGTTACGTCTTTTACACTTCACTAGTGGCAAGTGTTTCCATTGGTTTTCATGGAAATCAAGACCGCCTTCCAGTTATTGTCATAGGGGCAGAGGAGGTTGATTCCACAGCCTCATTTTGTTTTGTAGAGCCAGAATAAACAAAGTGTAAAACCCTTTCCTTGGGCTTTCGAGATAGAACCCTTCCTGTAACAAATGTGCTCTAATCCCATCCATGTTCTTGCAGCTCATTGACCAAGAGGATTTTGATTGAACATGGACTGAAATCACCACTTCTTCAAATGATGGTCACAATGTATATGGTTGTTGTAAAATAGTGACTGAATTCGTCACCTCATCAAATGATTCCCACAATGTATATGGTTGTTGTAGAATTGTGATTGAATTCATCACCTCTCCAAATTATGCCCATGATGTGTATGATTATTGTGGAATCATGACTGAAATTTCCACCTCTTGAATTGATATTCACGTTGTCACTTCAGATCCTCACTTGTTCTGATGTTGATTATGATGTGGACTATGACTGATCATTAGTTAATGTTTGACATCGTTCGGGTAATTATCACTCTTCCTTTATGAAGGTGAAGGTGGGGAATAATAGAGAAAACATAATACCTATGAATATTCTTATGTTCAAATTGAGTTGATTAAAGAAGACTCTGTTGATTAAGTACAAGGATTTAGTGATTCATCCTTCTACTTTTAGCTTCTATGATCATCATCATAAATGGTCATGTAGGACTCGTATCTCGTTATAAATAAAAGAAGGAATGGTTTCATGGAACAAGGGAAGCTAGGTGATGCCACTCTTGTGCTTAAAATATAGTAACAACACACCATAATGTAGGTTCTATGATGGGCACCCCATGGTGGTTTAAATCCTCATAAACAATGATATTCAATGGTTGGGAATGACAATAAGGAACATATAGAGTTATTAATTCCAAGCTCTATAATATTTTCACAATGTACTTTGTTTTTTGTTTTAATTGAGTCATGTAGCTTCACAATTTACATCATTCCTATAGTTTTTAGAACTTCAATACTCTTGTAGCCTTCAAAACTCCTATAGCTTACAATGCTCATGTAACCTTCAAAATTTGTGATACTCCTTGCAATAACATTTTTTTGTAGCTTCAAAATTTATAATGAGGAGTTTAAAACAATGTTGTAGCTTACAATACGAGCCTTGACATATCACATGAATTTCATTGGATTTAATGAGTCACTTTAATAATTGAACTTCACTGGTAATGACTTCATATAAAATGTTATTAAGTATAAAAATTTCCCAAAATTGGGATCCAAACTTTCCAAACTTCACAAAGGTATTAATATCAAAACACCACACAAAAACTTAGCACTGTAGAATTAAACATGATAATCCATGTCTTTAAAACGAACAAACCCAACGATATATATATGTACAACCCTTGACTTATAGATGATGAAATGGAACCTTGAATTTCCCACGAAATCTGTCGCGAGTTCAAGCTATCCATTTGATATTCATTGTTTGACTTATATCACTCTGTAACCATGGATTGTTTTCAAGGTTAAATTACTCAAGCCAATTATATGTCATTTGTATGTATCTTGTCAAACATAAAATTTGAGTTGCAAAGAGACTACATAAGATCTGAGTTTGTGTTCCTTTTAATGACTACTTTTGACGAGGAAAACTTTATTTGTTCCTTCTGAAGAGAAAGGTCCATTGAACTAACTGAACTAATTGTACGATTTCCAATTTAAATAGCTCATGAACATTGCGTTATGGTTTTTAAAGGAGTTCAATTTTTGACCTAATAGTATGGTACTATAGAGCTTGAAACTTACATAATTAAGATAACATAATATTTCAATGTATAAGATATAAAAAACACAAGTCCTAGGAAGCAGAGTATCAAGATACAAAGTATGAAAGTGAAAAGTATATGAAGAAAGAATCTATAGGCCCCAAAGTGACGGTTTTACTTTTACCAAAAACTGATGGAGACTCCCATATCTAATCATGTGTACAACTGCAGTATGACCAAGAGAAATTTTACCACTGGTCATAGACTTTTTATCTCATTCGACATTTGCAAACATATCCATATGTTATTGTCTTTCAATCACTCCTTAATAGATATTTTATAAGTAATTCCTAAAGAGGATGGATTTTAGTTTAGATTTGCATATCAATGCTTGCTATTCACAGAGTTATGTTCTAGTTGGATAAGGTAAAATTGTATAGTTCTAGATCAAAGGTCAAATGGTCCATTTCCATAGGATTGTGGATAGATGAATAAATTATAAGAGAGAGGTATATCCATGGAAGAACTCGGAATTATACTATCATTATAATGATTATTGGCTCAAAAGAAATCGCAGGCAAGATTAGCTATTAATTCTATGAAGAGATCAAACATATTTGATTGTTACCTCCATGGCTACCATGCTTGGCCGAAATTGAGTTTTTCTCTACCAATCTTCTTTGGCCTACCAGAGTTGGTCCCTTATGCTTCTTTCAATTTCAACTTTCCCTGCTGCCATTTGCTAAGTGAAAATATGCTCAGATCCTTCTTTGACCTAGAACAAAATTGGAAAAAGTCAAATTCTTAAAATGTTGAGAGTCATTGCAGAGTTGTCTTTCTTGAGGATAGGCTTGTTGCAACACCCCTAGTACTTAAAACTTCCCTTGAGATCTTACAATATGTAGGGTTGTTTTAACAACTCTTTAGAAAAAAAAATCCATCCTTGTTAGATTTCTTCCTCATCATATTTTAACGGAGTCAAAAGATTGTGCAGTTTTGGTACTAAGGTACAAGAAACAAGACATTTTATTATCACAATGAATATCCAGGTAACATATCCAAAAATTCTTATATGTCTTACAAAATTTCCATTCTTAGGAAAATATCCATTTATCATATAATTATTTTTATTTTGGAAGAGTTATGGCACATTCCTATCGTTCATATTGATGCATAGATGGAGAACCCCCATGCCAATTTTTTTTCATGACCTCATGCAAGATACTATGTAGCCTCTGAAATCCCTACAGATATCTCAAAGCATGTCTCTGATTTGCTAATGTGATTCCATCACTCACGAAACCTTAACTCCAAGAAATTTGGTAATAGAGGGCCTATATTGAGCATTTCCTTGTTATGGAAAAAGCGATATGATCACATTGTTCAAGTTTCTTTTGTCATTGTCAGTTGGATGCTATAGTACTATGATTTTGTTAAAAACTAGATATTTGCATAGAACTTGAACCAACCCATTTAAAATGGCAAATGCAAATCACTCATCAACTTATGGTAGTTCAAGAAAACTAATCAAGGTAGTCAAACAAATTAAAATTCTTGACCTACTCCTTCTTTCTTGATTATGCCTTGATCTGAATATGGCATATGTTGAACCCATAACTTTGAAATTGTGACCTTATAATGATTGGCCTTTTCAAGATACACAATCAAAAGTAAATAAGCTTTATGATATTTGGGTTAATTTTGTACCTCCCAACGCTAGTAATCTTGTAATTTTTTGGACTAGTCACGGGATAAAGTTTTGGTCAAGATGGAGGCATATATAATGAGGGGAGATATAATAGCTAAAATTTAATGCTTGGTGTAGTAGTGCCATATGATTGTATTTTCAAACAAGACAAAAATGAAATAGGAATGAATGGATTTTCCCTACAATAATACATTTATGAGCATACTCTTTGGAGCTAAAGATTATCAGAAGAATAGTTGTTGGGAGACCTTCTATATGTAAGAAGTTCCAAAGGGACTATTTCTCATTATGGTTTAGGGTTGAACTTGTATAGAGACTGTATAATTAGAACTGATGGTATAAATAATATGAAATGACTAGATTTGGAATGACTCAAAACTTAACAAAACCTCAAAATGAAGCCAGTGAGTTTACTCATTTCATGATTTTTTTCTTCTCTTTTTTTCTTTGTTACAAACTTTTCTTTCCAGAAGACTAGTTTTCAAGAAGAGTTTTCCCAATTGTTCCTTAATTAGGTTTTCACAATTGGTACTTATTTATCTGTTGATGTGTTTTCCTTACACCCATCAACTAAGTGATTGGGGTAATTATGTGAACCTAGATGTCTTTTTCAAATGGAGACATTTTGTTTTTTCAAATTTGGAAAGTGCCAAATAACCCTCACATGTTTATCATGAAGACCCAACAAGTTTTAAATCAACTTCAGTACTGTAGTTCTTCATCATGAAAGGCCAACGTGGATGGTTTCTCTTTGAAAAAAAAGAGGAGAAAATAAAAAGATACTAAAATAAATAAATATATTATGTCCATCTTCTCACTGAATAGCCCTATGTATAAGCTCCATTCAATATTTTACAAAATCTTAAATAGAGGTCATATGCCCAAGAAATGCCAACTTTCCCCACATTCTATTGCCCCATACTCATCCATTTAATCCATTTTCCTTACTCTCCATACTTAGCCATTTCCTCACCCCATACTTAGTCATTTTCCACATTTTCTTTCCTCTTTACTCTCCTTATTTCCTCATTTTCCTTCCTCTCTCTCCACACTTCATACTCAGTGATTTTTATTCCTCCCCTTACTCTGTACTAATCCATTTTCCCGTCTTTCCACTCTACTATCCACACTTAGTCATTTTTTACTACTCTTGATATTCATTTACACTACTCCCCATACTCTCCCATACTTAGTCATTTTCACTACTAACTATACTCTATACTACTACCCATATTCCATACTTTTTTTAATTTTCCCCACCCAATAATCCCAACACTTAACCATTTTTCTTTGTTGCGTAAATCCCATTATAGGAGACCAAGCTATCCCTCACCCAAAAATACTCCTAGTCCCACAACCCACAATCCCACAATACTCGATTTTCACTTCCCATTTCCGCATTACCCAAATTGCACCATCATGACTTTGTCATTTTACTAAGTTTTACACTTAGGCTTATACTTAGTTATTTTTTACTTTTGAATGCGGATACGAGAGCCCATAGTCCATACCCTCATTTCCACCTTCCACTCCTAGTCCCACAACCTGCAATCCTGTAATACTCAATTTTCACTTCCCATTTCCGCACTCCCACAATACTTAATTTGTACTTCCTATTTTTCGCATTACCCGCCCTACCGCCATATTTTTACTAAGTTTTACCAACCCGCATTTCCCTATTTCTAGGTAATTATATTTTCCAATTTTATTATTTCATGTAATTATTTATTATATTCCTAGGTTCTATCCCTTTCCCCCTCCTTCGGCATATTGGAACACATGGCAGTGATGTGGATCTACCATATTGATACCTGTGGAAGTGTAGTGGACCTATCACATTGTGAGACATGGAAATGAAGTGGGCCTACCTCTAGGTGACACTTGCATGATATTTATTGAACACATAGATGATTGGGCAGGTGATTTGGCATGATAATTGGGTGATGACATGGAAACCAAAAGTTGCAATGTGCACAAGCTACGAAGGGCTCCATTGTTCTCTCTTTTTCACACACAAATAATATGGCAATGCATTTTGGTTATAAAAATGTATGAGAACTATTCCCCAATACATGTGGGATAAATGGGATGGATTTTTAATCAAGGGCTCAAAATTCACGTGGATAGATCAATTATTGATGAGTCTCCATCTTCTAGATGCTATAACTTCTGATTCTGATGTCCAAATTGAGAAAACGATAGCTTGTTGGAAATCTAGAGACAAGAAGAACACTTTGGAATTAGTTTCCAAGGCTGAAATCATGACTATCATGCCCTAAAAGTTAAATTACAGTCAGAACTATTTTCTAGCTTAGTGATGAGTTATTTTTGGAAAATTATTTATTGAAAGAAATTATTGAGATTCTAAAGTGGGTCCCAGTTCATGGCATGAATATCCAAGTTTACATTTACAAAGAAGAAAATAAAACCCTAACTGAAAATTTGTTTCAAGAAGATGAAGAGAATATATAAAAGAGGAGAAGAAGCATATTCAAAGGTTTGACAATCAGGACTTTTTGCAGCAGTGGAGAGTTCCATAGATGATTTTAGGGGATAAAGTTCGCCAATGGGATAATTTTCCATGGTTTTTTCCAAAAAACGATTCGCCAATTTCCATTTTTTCTAAAAACGATTCACTCAAATTACATAGAATAAAATCATTTTACCTTAAAAATCGCCAAAATTTTATAGAAACTATATAAAATCCTTAGAAATTTGAATAATTTTACAAAACTATCACCAAACTTTCTACATTTTGCATATTAAGAACTGGTAAGATTAGCCCATCTTTCTACATTTTAATATAAATTTCCATCCTTAAAATTATCCTTGTAGAGTTCGCAAGAAACACGTTTTTCCTTTCCAAGGTTTTTTGAATTAGCCTGTTTAACTTTCTTCCTCATATCGCTTTCTTCTTGATTATTTCCATCAGGTTTTCCATGTATGTTTGTCAACAAGAAAATATGAAAATCTTTCTCTAGATTCTTCCATTCATTTCTCATGGTATTTTAGGTCCAGAGGATCAAAATCCCTTCTTGTAAAAAGGAAAATCCATTTAATTTAGTTTATCTACTTTTCATTGAGATCTTCTTGAGGTTGTTTCAACCCTCTTGTTTCAAACATTGTTAATCTTGTTACATTTGGGATCTTATTATAAATGTCTCCCACAAAGAACTATTTTGGGGCATTACCTTAGTGATTTATCAGACTTTGAATCTAAAGAATGTGATTTCAAATGTATTGTCCATCAAAATATTTTTTGATTTGTAATGAAGTGATCATGTAAAGTTATTTGATGACCTGTCCATTTTACTTTTCTTTCATATTGCAAAGTCATAGCTGATTCTAGGTTCACATCATTTCAAAAGGAAGGTAGAATATGTTGGATTATTGAGAGGGGGGGTGAATCAGTAATAGAGCAATTTAATCCCTTTTTAACCATATAATCAATGAAGCATTATCATCCAATAACTGCAGAGTAAATAAGCAATGAACAAATGAACAATCATACACATACACAGTACACCAGAGTTTTATGTGGGAACCCAAATCGGGAGAAAACTACATAATGCTTTTTCTTATATGTCTTGAAGAATTACATTCATTGGAAGCACCAACTTCCTTTGTTTTCCAGCTGCAACTGGAAGGAGGCTCCAA
>JZKD02S0719841.1:441850-461557 GCA_000966675.3 Picea glauca | reverse complement strand
AATATGACAGGAATGTGATTCATGATGGGAGAATGAACACATACACCCTAGAGAAGAATGGGAGAACTCACATGTTGCTTCCAATCAAGGATAAGGAAGTGAAACCGGAAGTAAGTAACACTGTACTTCTCATGAGTGGGAAGGAACTTCTTACCGAGGTCAAGAAGAAGGAGCAACAACAATTCATTGTGGTCAGGAAGCCAACGTTTGTTTTGACTAGCAAAAGGGTAGATGATTTACCAGAAGAGGTTCAGGAACTAATGGAAGAGTTCGCTGACATAGTAGTGGACGAACTACCTCATTCGTTGCCACCGATTAGAAGTGTGAGTCATCATATTGATCTCATACCAGGAGCCAGTTTTCCAAACAAAGCCGCGTACATATTGACGCCGCAAGAGAATGAAGAGGTCAAAAGACAAGTCCAAGATTTGTTGGACAAAGGATTGGTCAGGGAAAGCTTGAGTCCATGTGTTGTTCCGACAGTACTCAGTCCAAAGAAAGATGAAGGCTGGAGGATGGGTAGTGACTCCAGGGAGATCAATAAGATAACCATCAGGTACAGATTTCCATTGCCAAGGATGGATGATCTGATGGATTGCTTGAGTGGAGCAAAGTATTATTCGAAGATTGATTTGAAAAGCGGTTATCATCAAATCCGCATGAGAGAAGGTGACGAGTGGAAGACAACATTCAAAACCAATGAAGGGTTGTATGAATGGGTTTTTATGCCATTTGTCTTAACAAATGCACCGAGTACCTTCATGAGGATGATGAATGAAGTCCTGAGGGATTTCATCAAAAAAATTGTTATCGTATATCTGGATGACATACTGATTTTCAGTAAAACAGTGGCAGAGCATCTGAAACATTTGGCTATAGTCATGTAGAAATTACAGCGGGAGAAGCTGTTGATAAACATGAAGAAATCCTCATTCATGAAGACAGAGCTCATTTATTTGGGTTTTGTTATTTTTGTAGATAAATTGAGGATGGATCCAGATAAGGTGGAGGTAATCAAAAATTGGCCATCACCGAAGAATATCTTTGAGGTGAGAAGTTTTCATGGATTGGCTAGTTTCTACCCAAAATTCATCAGGAATTTCAGTGGAATTAGTGCGCCAATGATGGATACAATGAAGAAAATACATAAGTCTTTTCACTGGACAAAAGAAGTTGAGAAGAGTTTTAACTTGTTGAAGAGAAAGATTACGGAACAACCAATTTTGGTGTTGCCGGATTTCCAAAAGACATTTCAGATGAAATGCGATGCAAGTGGATTTTCAATAGGGGCAGTCTTGAGTCAAGATGACAGGCCGATAGCATACTTCAGCGAGAAGCTAAATGAAGCGAAAGTGAAATACTCCACTTATGATAAGGAGTTTTATGCTATTATACAGGCATTGAAGAAATGGAGACATTACTTGATTCCCAAGGAGTTTGTCTTATACAGTGACAATCATGCACTGCAATTTGTGATTCAACAGGAGAAGTTGAAGCAGAGACATGTTAAATGGGTTGAATATATGCAAAATTTCACTTTTTTTATTAAACATATTTATGGTACTGCTAACAAAGTCGTTGATGCTTTGAGAAGGAAGTGTTTGCTATTGCAGGAGTTTAGAGTCAAAACACTGGGTTTTGATGATCTCAGGGACATGTACAGGGATGATCCAGATTTTAAGGAGGCGTATGAAGCAACTGAGAATCCAATTCTCAGAGATAGAAGAAAATGGGCAGAATACATGATCCAGGAACGATTATTGTTTAAACGTAATCAACTTTGTATTCTGAAATGATCCATGAGGGAGAATTTGCTGAAGGAGAAACACAGTGGAGGATTGGCAGGACACTTTGGTCACGACAAGACGTTCACAAATTTGAATGAGTCATATTTTTGGCAGGGACTGCGAGCAGAAATCAAAATATTCACGGACAGATGTAGAATTTGCCAGCATTCGAAGGGTAGGAGACAGAATGTAGGGTTTTATCAACCATTTCCCATACCTGAGAAGCCATGGGATGCAGTCAGCATGGATTTCATATTGGGGTTGCCAAGAACACAAAGAGGGTTTGACTCAATCTTTGTGGTGGTGGATAGATTTTCCAAGATGGCACACTTCATTCCATGTCAGAAGACCAGTGACACAACTCACATTGTGAATCTGTTCTTCAAAGAAGTCATTCGACTTCACGACTTACCAAGGAGCATAGTTTCGGATCGAGACACTAAGTTTGTAGGACACTTTTGGAGGACATTATGGAAGAAGCTGGGGACTAACTTGTCATTTATTTCGGCTTATCATCCTCAGATGGATGGACAGACAGAAGTGGTAAACAAAAGTCTGGGAGACTTGCTAAGAAGCCTGGTGACAGAACACCACAGCCAGTGGGACAACATATTACCACAGGTGGAATTTTATTATAACGACTCAGTTAACAGAAGCACAGGGCAGAGTCCATTTCAGATTGTCTATGTCATGCAACCGATAGGAATTTTTGAGCTGAGAGATTCAAAACAGACTGTGATTAGCAGCGCTAGTGCAGAAGATTTCGCAGAAGCGATGAAGGAACTTCACATCCAGGTGAAGGAACGATTGCAGAATTCGAGCCAGGAATATAAGCGGAGAGAAGATCAACACATGAGACAACTTCAATTTGAGGTTGGTGATTTGATTCTGGCACATTTGAGAAAGGAAAGGTTCCCGAGAGGAACATATAATAAACTGAAGATGAAGAAAATCGAACCATGTAAGGTCTTGAAGAAATTTGGGGCGAATGCTTACGAGATTGAATTACCTGATGGGATCGGAATTTCTCCGATATTCAATATCTCAGAATTGTACCCATATAAAGCTGAGGAAGCAGGGACAGAAAGTAAACAACCAGAGGTCTAGTGGACAAAGCAGATGCCAGTTGCAGAAAATCTGCAGATGGAGTGCATACTGGACAAAAGGGTCGGCAAGAAGACCAGGCGGAAGAAATACTTTGAATATTTGGTCATGTGGAAGGGCCATCCAGTTGAATATGCTAGCTGGGAGAACAAAGCAGAGATCCAAAGGCATGGACACACCATACGTGAGCTCATGGATAGGATCCCATGAAAATTTTCAAGCAAGGGAGTATGATGCAGGAGCATCTCAAGCGAGCCAGCGTGGGGATAAAGGACAGCTGGAAAATCACCCAGCACAAATTTTGAAATATCTTGAATCATTAATGAAGCCATCAAGTGGAGGCAAACTTGTAAAATGTAAACATACCTTGAGTGATCCGATCTCGTCCTTAGTAGGTAGAAGGCATTTATGGTAGTTAATGCAAGTAGGTAGAATTTAATTCTAGATTAGATAGTTTTAGAGCGAAAGAGGGAAAATAGATATAGACACCCTCATTGTGTAATTGTAACATAGAAGGAGATTATGCCAATTGAGAGCATAGAGCATAGAAGAGAATAAGCAGAGAGCTGTGTAGAAGAAATCCATGTACAGAAGTTCTGGATTAATACAAGAAGGCTTTGATTCAGACTCATGGTGTTCAAATATTCTCTGTGTATGCATTTTTGAATGTTATGCTCATGAATGGTTTTACTCTTTCTGTCATGCAATTTCTTTTATGCTATGTATGAGTGATTTCTTGATGAATGTTTGAAATTTGAGAGGAAAGGGTAAAGGAATGAGTTTCAATTGTTTCTCTATCTGAGCAAGAGTTCCTACAAGGAGTGCAGTTGAATTGTCCGCAAGGAGTGCGTTGACAAAGGGTTCAGAGGTTTGTCTCTGAAACCTCAGATAAGATAGCTTTTGTTCTCATTCCCTTAGAAGTGTAGTTAGGCACAGGATCCATGCAAGGTGTGCATAGGCCGATTAGAGTTTCGGGTCTCGTAACCTGGATGAAGTATTGAGAGACTGTTGTTGCAGGTGTGCGCAGAGTCGAAGCGAGTTCAACACTTGAAGGTGTTTGAAGGTCTGCCGCAAGGAGTGCGAGCAGGATTTTTCTAAAAGACTCAAAGCCATGGAAAAGCTCAGTAGGATTTGAACCTTCAAAGGGGTCGAAGGAAGGCAAGAGGCCAAGTACCTTGAAAAATTGAAGGAAGGCATAGCGACGTCGAACCGCAGGAGGACAAGTTATGCGAAAAGAGATACTTTATCTAGTTCGTGCAAAAGTTCTCAAGGGAAGAACGGACAGTCGGAATTCTCTGTGCAGAATTCACGAAATCCCGTAAGCCGATAGATCTCACGGAAGATCAGGGGAGTTACGGTGAGTGCTTTCGAGAGGCTTAAGCTCAGGAGAGTCAAAACCATAGATCCAAGCCACAGGGGCCGTTCGATTTACAAGTGGGTTTCTATTTTCGGGTTTCGAAGGTTGAAGTCCCGTAATCTCTGCAACAGGACTTGCGAGATCACGAAATGCGAAGTCCCGAAGGGACAAAAGGATTGTGTGGGCCACAGAATCAGCAGGGTGGACAGGTGGCACATTATCAACACGAGAGTCAAATTTCGTTGACCATTTCGGGGTTTCGTGGGGTGAAGTCCCGAAATCCTTACATCAGGATTCGCGAAATTGCGAAGTTCAAAGTCCCGACGGAGTGAAAGACCGTTGGAAGGTCAACCTTGCGAGCGCTTCAGAGTTTCGGAAAAATCAAGTTTCAAGAGTCGAGGGGACGAGTTGTTTGACATCGCAACCCCCAAAATCGCGATAAGAAGAAATCCAAAATTAGCAAGGAGGAGGTCAAGTGTTGATTGTTTTCGGGTTTTCGGAGATTGAGAGACAAGGCGCTTGACCACTGGATTCACGAAAGTGCGAAGTCCGATCTCCCGAATATAAGGGGGAATTTCTCGAAGTAAATTGTGGGTACAGATTTCCCGAAAGGGAAATAGAGGAGCCATTTCCGAGAGCTCTTTGGGTCAGTGTAAGAGGAAAGATCCTGTGTACGTGACCTTCCGACCTGCGGGTTGAGGAGGGCTGTGTCAGATCTTGAAGGTTTGAGGAGTAATAATTCTAGCCAATTCATGACATGATATGGTGGGAGTCATCTCTTCTACATATTCATGTTGAGATGGTTCTTCTTCCTCTTCACAATCTATGTAGAATAATTTATTCTCACCACACTTATGTCCCTTATTATACTTGCTATCATAATTAAAGCATAAACCTTTTTCTTTTCTTTCCTCCAATTGTTGAGGTGTCAACCTTGTAGGTTGAGGTGGTTTAGAAGAAGGAACATTATTCTCTTGATATATGTTAGGGATGGTCCTTCTAATATCCATAACCATATTTTTACTTTCAACATTTCTCACCACCCTGAACGCATTCTCCATTGATTTGGGTTCCCAAAGTCGAACCTCATATTGAATTTTATCCTTTAAAGTTCCTATGAAGACATCAATTAGATGCTCACCTAGAATATCCATTACCTTTATATTAAATCTTTGGAAGTTCTCAATGTGCTCTGCAATTGAACCCTTTTGCTTGAGATTTATGAATTGGTTGAAGAAGGTATTGCTCCTTGTATCCTCATAGTGTGTTATCATTTCTTTCATGAAAATTCTCCAAGTGACAAGTGATTTGCGATAACAAAGACATTGATACCACACAAACTGATTAGGATCTAAATATAAGGATTAAATTCATACCTTTTGTGTATGTGGCACATCATGTAGATAAAAGAACTACTCCATATGTAGTATCCATGTGATTGGATCCTTTCCATAAAACTTCCTCATATCGATCTTAGGAAAGTGGTTGGTCTTCAACCCAAACATGGAGTTTCTCCGGTCTTGATCCATCTTCCTTGTGTCCTCATCATGAATTTCATGGGATACATTTTCACTTTCAGGTTGTTGGACACACCTACGACACTTAGAGGGGGGGTCAATGAGTGTGGGGCTCTTTTTCAAAACTTCCATCTTACATAAAACTCATTAGTTAGCTTTCAACATTTTACTCAATACTCATTGTTGTCATTTATAACCAGTTAGATGTGAACACATATTAGAAACATATATCAACAATATATCATCAAAAATTCATCACCACAAGGAACACAAAGAACACAAGATGTACGTACAATTTTTTTTTTATTACGGACTACAATCCTTGGGTTTATCAGCAACAACTGAATAGAGTACAACTCTACAAGAGCACCATCTCTATAATGCAAGACTCAGCTTACACCCTCAGCATCAACTGAGATGAGGCAAAAATCCTCAACAAATGTCAATCTGCAACAGGTACGCAACTTGTCAGTAGTGCAACATGCGTGTGTACGCGCCCTACCAGTAGTACAGCTCACTTGAATATGTGCCCAAGCAGTACTACAACCTACGTATATGCTCCCAAATAGTACTGCAGCCTGCATATACCTTCTGAGCTATTAGGGTTTGCTATTCAAAATCAACTCAGATCCTCTGCAACCAATTTATCATTCTCTTTTGTTTGTCACTATCCAAACTGACCACCAGTCAGTCACAATACATCCAAGCTCTCTAATAGCTTACTCATGCTCCACAACCAATCAATATGAATACTACTCAATCATGCATAAGTAATCAACATACTATAACCATCATATCAGTACTGAATCATAAGAGTGATTCTCACTCCATCAACCAACATAAGCCACATCATAGCAACCATACCAAGAATTCCCTAGGAATTCACAACACAATAAGCAATGCTAATAATGTAACCATACCAATGTTTCAGTGATAGATCGGATCCCATAGAGTGCAGATATGGAACATGCTTCAGTCTTCAACAGCTTGGCATCAACTCAACCACAAAAATCCATGCATTTTTCACTATACGCTCTCTATGCACTGATAGCCTGTGTACTATACGCACCTTGTACACTGATAGCCTGCCCACCTAATCCAACTGGCTTATTTTGGAAGTTTTCATGTTAGTACATATTTTTGTACTTCCAGTGCTATTTTGGGGCCCTAAACAATGTTTTTTTTGCTTTCCATAGTCAAATTGTAGATAGAGTCAGAGTTTGACGTCATAATGTGTAGTTCTCAAAAATACCTTTCCAACAGGCTATCACGTGCCTAAAATAGAGGTCATATTCAAAAGTTACAACCTTAGGAAGTTGAGGTACCAACTTACCCATCGGGGCCCACATAAATTTTGGTGTTTCATCTCCTAGGGTTAGGTTTTTAGATGTCTAGGGTTTTGGAATTCATGAGTAATTTTAAAAAGGCCTCTTGAGCCTCATTGTAATCATTATTCTTAGACGAATGTGCGTAGCATCCACATCTCATCTTAGAGATAACTACCACCATTCAAGTAAGTTGTTTTCGGTTCTGTAGTTTTACAGTTTCAACCTATTTTATTCATTCAATAGAAGTTATTGTTCACTGGATATATTTTGTTGTTCTCTGTATCTCTGTGTTATTGTATTCATTGTGTTTTTCTTTCGTTCCTCTCATAAATCTGGGTCACCATCCATCTTAGTATCCATCATCACTTCCAGCGTAGCTTCAATTGAACCCATCATCCTTTGTAGTTCATCTTTTGTTACTGGCTTCTTTTTTAAATCATTAATTTCCTTGCACATTTCTTCACCTCCATAAAGAGTCCAAGTAGGACTGTTTGAGGGCTTATTTGGTGTATAATTTCCCTTTTTTGGTGGCATGTTGGCCAAGTATCACTGCAAGGTAGGAATTCCTAATTGGCTTAGGCAGAGGTCCTCATAGACAAGGGAGTGTCAGGTGTTATAGCTCTTTGATATACATGAAAGTTACAACAATAGTACTCAACCCAATATATCAGAACGCTAACTAAAGAGGTTTGACCACGCCCTTAGATGTACTATCTAACTACCCAGGTACTAGAGAGTGATCTCCCCGAGTGTTGTTCTCGATGTAATGTAGCAACAAGATGAACAAATAGTTTACTCGGTTGGTATCGGGATTCTAGGGGGTCTCCCGATATACGCTAGTTACGTGGGAGCTGAAATCCATACTAGTGATTTCTAATGCACAACCATTCGAAAGGGGCCTTCCAATATACTCTAGGTACGTGGAAGAACCACATTGTCCTCGGGTTGTAGCGCTGATAAGTAACGACAAATTCTACGTTTAGAGACACTGGAATAAGTATGTACCTAAAAAACCCTAAGATTCTCCCAAAATTATGTGATACTCCTTTTATCCCACTTTATTCCACTTTTTGAAGCACTCCAATTGGATCTTCAGTCAAAAGATATGAAAACTTCTAAAAAAAAAAAACACACCTTTTAAAACCCTGATTTGGAGATTGTTATGCTAGCTGACCTTTTTTTTTCTATAGCTATGCAATGTCGGCCCTTCTGATTCTAAAATTATATCCCGAGGTAGCCTGATGTGTCTTATTTCCAACCCCACATGTTAGACCAAGATTGGATTCTCCAAGAGAATTTTGTGATTAACTTTCCCAAGATGTGTTGATGTTTTCCCTTTCAGAAGAGAGAACTTGTACGGTTTTCCATATGTCACTGTCTTCACTTCAGAATTTAAAATTTTCACCAGTAAAACTTTTGTCCATACCCTAACCAATGGAATAGGTATCACTCAATTTGGAGGTATGTAGCTTCAGATATAACAATTTTCCCAAGAACACCTATTTTAGACTGAAATATAGAGCAACCAAAAGTCCAAATTTCCTCATAATGTATCTCCAAAAATTTAACAAACCAAGATCTGAAATTTGGACCCAAGTTATATATATATGTCTCCTCTACACCATATAAATTCCATGTCTCGAAACCTTCCAAAAAATATGTTGTAGCGAAAATGCCAAGAAGACTTGTTTTGAAGAAGCCAGACCTGAGGATTGTCTAGCTCTGAAACCAAATGTTAAGAACCAAATACCAAAATAACATAAAAACCTCAGAATAAGTACTCCACGCCTTAACAAAGAGATAAATTCAAATAATAATCCTCTTCGAGGGGAAAACCTCCTTATACATCACATGAATTCACAAATACAAGATGATTCCAAATGAAAAGGTCTCCTTGGTATATATAGGAGACTAGGAGGTACAATTACAACTAATGGACCCAACATGACATAAATAAAATACCAATATTAATCTAATATGCCCCAATTAAGGGGTAATGTGTCACAAGTTAGGGCTTAACAATTGGTGAAGCACGGGGATCTTGATGGAGCTAATTTTTTTTTCTAAAGAATGGGAATCTACTATTTTAACTTGTGATTTCAAAGTGCCCAATAAACTTCCCAATTCTTATGTCAAGAAGGGATTGATGTAAAAGGTTGAGTTTCTTCTCGAGCATGTTTTAGAGGGAAAAAAAACCATTCCCAAAACATGGGAAATAATTACAGGGATATTTAAAAAAAAAACTTGTACATTCCATGAATAAAGCTCTTTGGAATATGGAACGAGGTGGATGTAAACTAAAGCCTACAAATTTGCTAGTGTTTGATATTATGTTTCTTAAAGAGAACCATGTTTTCTTCTTTTTGTGAATATAATTTGCTAGCAAGTTGAGTTGTGAAAATTAAGAATGTTATCACTCTTGAATCAAATTTAGACCATTAAACTGTGTTTGGATGATTTAGTAAAGTAGGTACATTACAAGAGGGATTCTTTGAATAGACCCTAAATCGATCTTAGCACTAAGGAGATAATCAAGGATTTCAACTAACAACACATACAGAGTTGGGGATAAAGGGCATCCTTTCTACATAGACCTTATTGTTTCTCCATAATTTATATCTTTTAGTAACATGAGAATTCTATTTATTTCATATATGGAAAATTAAGTTAGGCTTGTTAAACAGTCTTTTCACATTATGAATGGGTTTTCTCTCCATTTATAATTCAAATTCCATGGTGCAGAAACCTATATATTTTTTGTTGTATAATATACGTCCTCCAATTATCACTTCCATTAATAGAAGGGGCACATTGAAGTTTCAATCAAAGATTTAATGAAAATAAAGATCAATTGTTAACATTTATTTTGGAGCTCGAAAGTATATAACTTTATCATGGCCAAATTTCTCCAAAGTAGTATACTACCTATATAGGTGTCACAGATCTAGTGGTCTCCAAGATCCATATCTAGTTTTAAAATAGGACAAGAAGTTTCCAAAGTGGTATTGATCTCTCCTTATAAATAGGTTTTCTCTCAAGAGTGTATGGTGACGTAAGTATTAATGGTGAGTCTTTTCATCATTTATCCAAGGCGAATCAAATAAAGACATGTGGTATCCTTACATCAGTACAATGCCACCACGATTTAATATAATCAAGTAAAGACATGTGGAATCCTTACATCAGTACACTGCCGCCATGATTTTATAATATCATTGGTGTACAAGGTTCTATGTCTGATGATCATTTATCCGACTCTTCTTCACCCAAAACAAAGAAAATTAGCAGCAAAGTCGCTTATACCTACCTTTTAATATTTTAATATAATAGTTGTATGTAGTTCAAAACTAATAGTTAAAGTAATTATAGTAGTTGTATGTATTCCAAAACTAATAGTTAAAACAATTATAAAACACTTAAAACTTGTAATAATTTATTATTTGTTTATCATTTTTAATTAGTATTTATTTATATATAAATGTGTTATTTTTAAGGTAGAATTCAAAGTTCGCATGTTAAAGTTTCCATTGAAAATATGTATTACCCATAAGTAACATAAATGCAATATATTGTTGGATTTGAGATCAACGTTATATAATTTTTTCATTTAAAATATTTAAAATCAAAATTTTAATAAAATTATAATTGGTAAGAAGTCCCTAGTCCACGTGTCTGAATGTTGTTAGGATGTGACATTCATTAGTTCAGGATATTTTTAATATATTTCATGGAACTTGGTAAAAATATTTAAAATACACAAGTACTAGAACTTGGTAAAAATATTTAAAAATTTAAATGACGTATTCCATCTATAGCAAGATGATGACTTTGGTCCCTGACATACTATTATATGTTTGAAGAAATTTACAGACCACGATGGCTAATTGGCCACATTTGTATCGTTATTTTTTAAAAACAATTAGAGGTTAGACTAGTAAAATGATGGAAATGGAGTTAAAATTGATGTTGTTAATGAAATTGCATATAAGCGGAATAGATTACGTAACAAAAGTGAGAAGTGAGAATTTTTTTCTTCAATATATATTTTTGAGAGAACTAAATTTATCTATACAATTGAAATCAAAAGGAAGTGAGAAGTTTTTTTTCAATGTAAATTTTTGAGAGAGCTAAATTTATCTATACAATTAAAATTTACAATTTTAAAGAATAAATAATAAGAATTACCACATTAAATGACAAGGCTAAAGTAAGAAGTACTATCAAATCAATGAAGTACTAAAGCATAAATTAATGGAACATAAATAGATTAAAAAATGATATCTTTTACATCAAGAAGGGATTAAAATACTGATATCTCTCATATCAAGAATGCTCACATTAAATGACAAATTAAAGTGATGACTAGGTGGCATTTGGAGAGATTTTTGAAATTTTAACCTTTTAATTAAATATTTAAATGTGGCAATACCTATTAAAACCACATATAAATATAGTCACATCACTCTCTTCAACCAATATGAAATTAAGAATTTCAATTTTCATAAAACAATTTTTTTTATTTATTTAAAAAAAAATAGAATTAATAAATGAAAATTTAAAAACTTTAAAAAGTTTTATGCCATCATAAAAAACTAATTGAAATTCAAAGAAAAATTACTCCTAAGCAATTACAGTATACACTTCCATAGAAAAATATAATAATGAGTATTATTCACAAGAATGTTGTTGTTGGATCGAAAAAACACCCTTCTTATAAATCCTTAGTCATCATCAACCAAATTATTGCTCCAATCATATAAAATTGTTGATAATTAATGATCTCTCTCTCTCAAAATCATGGTGTGAAATATATTATGGTGGGTTTGAAATTTTGGGATTGATGATATACGATAATTAGTCTTCTTGCTAGTGTCAATGGATGGGAAATATATTTCCGATAAGCTTGTTATTTTTCAAATTTGTGCATATTTTTTTGTTTTCCTTATTAGTCCATGCTAGGGGCTAGGGACTATACCAATGAGTTGGTCATTGATCAACTATTAGTTGTTGTTTTGACTTAAAAAAATATTTGCATTTCAAATGTCCAACTTAAGAAAACTTCAATAAAATTATTATTACCATTAAAAAAAATTTAAAAAAAATTACTTTTCTCTCCTTCTATTGGCTCTCCACTTCAAGGTGTTATTTCTCAGGTGGCGACGTGCATTAACATTTTTGACAGCATGCATTAACATTTCTGACATGATTTACATCCTATTCTTTGTCCCCATATTCCTTGCTTTGTCAGTATGATCCCTTCTACATCATCATAATGTAGTCTTTAATACAATGTAATTAATCCTGGCTGGGTATAAGGTGCTATAGGGGATTGCACTTTGACGAGGTGGTGGCATTGGATTTGAAAACCTTGGAATGGAGGTTGCTCCAGACAAGTGGAGAGCATCCAGGAAGCCGAGATAGCGACAATGTTGTCATTTTTGGAGTGACGAATGGTTTCAAGAAAATAAATGAGCTCCATGTTCTTGATTTGCAGAGTAGGAAATGGACACAACCGACCGTGGATCAACATATTCCTATATTTCCCAATTATAAATATATTTTATGAATATATTCATCTATTTCCCAATTATTAATATACCATATGAATATACTCCCATTTTATCTCAATTTCCTTGTAGGATGGAGAAATTCAAAGAGCGGGGAGTTTGGATGATGGTTCTGGCCATGGAAGGAGCCTGTCAATGTTGTTTCTGCAGCTGAAGGAGATGGATTGGATTAGTGGGTTCATCATGGTATGCTGAGATCTAGAATGTGAATTTTTTGTTGGACATTTTTTTTCTCGCACAAGAATTTATATTGAATCTGTGTCGGTTGCCATTGTCTGGGAGCTAATCTGTAAGCCTTTGTCCTTTGAGATTAGGTTCAGGGATAATTACAACAACAACTTCCTTCACTGGGGATAAATTTGAAATTTGTAGCCTGTGATTGTAGTCTTTATCACCCATCTAGAATTGTGTTTTATCTGAAGTGTTTGGAACTGCTGAAGCAGTGGGGGTAGGCCTGGCATATGGTAGAAAAGGGGTTGTTTATTGAAATTGAATGTGGACAAACATTCCATGTATTTTTTTCAATTTTCGTTTAGGGGCTAAAGAAAATTATTCTTCTGCTTTAGATAATTATTAGGGTTTTGTTATTTTTGGTCGGTTAAGGGTTTGCTGAGGAGATTTCTGGCATATGGTGGAGAAGGTTTTTTTTACCAGCATCAATCATGGAGAAGCATTGCATGTATTTTGACTAGTTTTCATTTGGGGACTATAGAGAATTACCATTTTGCATTAAATAATGATTATTATTATTTTTTTTTTCTTGGGTGGCGAGGGAAGGGAGGGTTTCACTATTACATATTGGAAAAATTACGATGTTCTACTTGTGACGTTATGGACAAAATTGTCACACTGTAGAAAAACATAGGGAATTTTAAGTTTTTTTCTCCATCCTTCCTGATATCGTCGCACGTGCGACGTACTTTTCAAATCGTTGCAAGAGCGACGTCTTCTAAAGGTCATCGCAAGAGAGACGACATCAAATGTGTGTCGCTCTTGTGATGGTGTGGACACTAGGTCTCCCCCCCTAACGATTACCCACTATTTGACAAAGTCAACATTGACTTGGTCAACTATCGTCAGAATTGCGACGCTATAAAATATATAAATATGTTTCATTTTAGGGATGTTGCGATAAGTTTGCTATAACAACAACGGTTCAAAAAGGGTATAATGTCTTATTAGAGAACAAAAAACAGGTTTTTTTTCATATGTTATAATAGAAAAATATAATAGATATTCTATTATACACCTCTCAATTTAATACAATAATCATCAATATATGTCTGTGGAAAAGAATGTCAGAAAACATTAGAGGTGGGAAAAAAATTAAAGAGGGTGAAAAGGGTGATGGTAAATGTTATTTCCCTTGCAAAAATTGTTTTACTAGACGTCCTGAAAGAGTTTTAATAGAAACAACTAAAAAATGTTGTAGAAAATATGGGCAAATGGACGATGGATCAAATGAATATCCTCCCATGGTAATTAGCTATATATATTCATTATCGTTTTTAATATTGATTGTATTCTCAAACTTTTATATTTTTTTATACATGCACTAATTTTGCATGATTGTTTGTAATTATAAAGTTAGAGGTGCCCCCCTAACTTTCTATAGAAATCACTATGTAATAGCAGAAATGATGTTGTACAAGATGAGGAACATGAAGCAGATAATGAATATCAAGTTAATGATCCCATGGAAGTAGATGACAATAATAACATAGTTCAAGATGATGGGACAAATCAAATGATACAAGACTTATTTGATCATCTAGATGAGGATCATGGGGACAATAGTGTGGTATTTATGATGAAGCTCTGATTGAAAAGGAAAATAAATGACTTTATAAAGGGTCAATAGAAAATCTTCTCTCCACTACATTGTTGTTGGTGAACTTAAAGGTTACGAATCATTTGTCGAACACTTGTATGACACAAATCCTAATGTATGTAATATGTTTCATCACATCTACATAAAGATTGAATTTTCACATTTTTTAGTGTTAATTAATGTGTAAAATAAAAATGCAATATTTCCAATTATTATTCTTTACATTAACTAGTTATTTTTTATGTTTTAGATTTTTAGGTGAATTTATGTTACCCTTGTCAAATATTTTACCTCTCACATATCAAGATTTACATGTCATTATGAAAGACATTGGAATGGAGTATCAAACTATAGATGCATGTTCTGATGATAAGATTATATATTATGGACAACATGCATCGAAAATAAAATGTCCGGTATGTGGTATCAGTAGATATCGAACCGATCAAGTAACAAAAATGGTGCCTCAAAAGGTTCTCTGACATATTCCCAGAATTCCACGTTTGCAGTGAATGTTCAAGTGCCAAAGCATAACACAATTTATGGATTACCATGCACGAAAGAGAATTGAAGATGGCATTCTTTGAATTCCTGAATATGGTTAGGCATTTAGGGAAATTGCTGCAAAATGACCAGAATTTACAGATGAACCTCGTAATGTTAGGATTTCATTGGCAACTGACGGTGTTAATCCATTTGGAGAGCTTCGGTATGTTTACTTAGTGTGGCCTATTTTTGTTATCAACAATAGCATTCCTCCTTGGATGTCAATTAAGAGGGAGCACATAATGTTGACAATGATTGTTCAAGGTATTTGTTTACATTAATTTTCTGAATGTAAATTTTTCATTTTTCTCTTTTTTTGCATAATATCTTTTATTTATTTATTTATGTATATATACATACCATGGTATTAATTTCATGTAATTTCAAACAGTTAGGTAAGTACCAAGTTAAATATATGAATGTGTATATCGAGCCTCTTATCGAGAAGCTACTAAAGTTATGGGAGGCCATCACTATGTATGACATATGTAAACCAATTAGGCATAAGAGATTTCAATGTCGTGGAATAATTTTATGGACAATTCATGATGCCCCGGGACTAACACATTTTTGTGGTATGTAACATTCCATATTGCACGCTTGAATAATATATAATTAATTGAAGGTATCATGCATGTTGTTTAAATAATCCTTTCATATATTAATAATTCGCATTAATCCATCTGTTGCAACTCTTGAAACAAAGGGTAAATTTGCATGTCTAGTTTGTGGTCCTAAGATGAAATCTAGTAGGTCAAAAAGTTTAGGAAAGGAGGTGTTTGATGAGTATAGACACTTCCTCTCTAAGAACCATAAGTATCGTACTACTAAAAAAGATCTTTTCAATGGGAAACAAGAGACTGGACTAAAACCACAAAGAATGACACCTCGCCTATGGAAGTTGGCATATAACAAAATTAATACTCGAGGTACGCATTTTGTTTATGTATCGTAAATGGAATCATGTTTTGAAATTTTATTTTAATTATTCAATTTATTTTACCGCTTTTGATAAATAGTGTTCTATTTTTTTTATGCTTCATCAATGTCGCCATCGTGAAGGTAGTAATAATGGGCTTCCACGAGGAATGAAATGTTATCCCAGCCAATTCATGAGGTTGCCTTGCTATGAAGAGCCAAAAATAGTTCATTTTTTGCTACAATGCATATCTAGAAGAATGTGATAGAAACATTATGGTGAATCATAGATGGCAGGAGGGATAAAGTAAAAATTGTCAAAATTTGTAATGACATTCAAGAATTAAGAGGTCATTCAAAGAATTAAATTTCCCACAGGTTTTTGTTCAAACATAAAGAATATATTAATGAAGAAAGGTGAATTTGGTTGGGTGAAAACTCACGATTGGCATACCCTCATTAAGATAATTAATAATTTTAGTATTCATATTTATATATTGGTTGTATACATTTTTTGATATTTTTATTTTTTTGTCTAGTTTTGAAACAAGTAACGATTCGTTTTTATTGTTACAGTATGTTCTACGCCTATCTCTCCCAAACGACTTTGACAATAATGTCAAACAAGTTATATATGATATTGTAAAATACATGAGGTAAGTAGCTGCAATATATATGCAAAACGTTTTTTCAATTTTTTGTTGTACTTAATGATATGTATTTTACTTGTTATGTAATATGTATTATGTTTTGTTGAAACATGTTATTTTCTTGTGTCATGATCTGTAGATGGTTGTCATTGAAAGAAATCCATGAAGATGATATAAAGTATTAGAAGAGAGAAATTCCTTGGCTAATGTGTGAAATGAAAAAGTATCTATCTCCAACATTTTTCAATGCACAAGAGAACTACCTCATACACCAAGTTGAGGAGATTGAAATGTGTGGACCTATACACACAAGGTCAATGTGGATGGTGGATAGGAACTTGAAATCATTGTAGACTTTGGTTAGACAAAGATCATGTCCAGAGGGTTCTATGGTGGAGGGATATATGGTATATGAATCCATGGTGTATATTATTCAGTGTCTTCTTAAATTAGCAGCGCAAGCTATGCATGCAGTGGATTTCATTTGGGATGTGAAATCCATCAAAAAAATTGAAGGGAATCAATTGTTGGGGAAAGGTATAATGAAGAAAGTGAGAGGTAATTAAATTTTGGATATTTGTAATAAATATAAATTTTCAGTTTTTTGTGTATATGATCATACTAATTTAATATTTATTCTTTCATCATTTATTAATATTTACCATGGTTATAACTAATTGGTGAATTGTGATTTTTTGATCAGCCATTTGCTCAATATTAGAATGCACTACATTTATACATTGCAAACAATCTTGACTGGATGAAGGTATGGATTGATAGATGTAAATAGCATCATGGTGGTAGGTTATCACGGAAAGAACTGCCTAAATAGGTTAGAGAAGCTCGTCGTAATGGAGATTTCGATGTTACACAAAGGGGAATAGATTTAGCATATTGTTTGAAAGATGGAAATGCAAGAAAATTCACCCATTTTATTCAGTTATTTTATATTATATTAATGTGACTGTAGGTGTGTATTTTTCATATTATACTTTCCAAGTTATATAAATTTGTTTATTATTAATTGACAATGCATCTATTACATGTCTGGCATATTGCAGTTGAAACACCACAAGGATATGTGGTGCAATGGCCATAAATTTCACATCAAACAGTTGGATGAAACTAGGGAAACTTATGATAGTGGGATAACTGCAGTATTCCATGTCACTAATGTTTCCTCTAGGAGTGACAGACGTCCTCGAGAATATGAAAATAGATAATATGGGTTTTTAAATGATATAATTGAGTGTGACTTTAATTCATTCAAATTAGTTTTGTTCAATGTCAAATGGTATAGGTTACGAATGCATTAACATGATGAGGAAATAACTGTTATTCAACATGCCAATGGATTTCCGATGATTTAAACAGTGGTTTTTGAAAAAGAAAATGATTGCTATGTTTTTCCAAGTCAATGTGAACAAGTATTTTACTAAAAGGTTCTAGGTAAGAGGGATTGGTCATTTGTTGTTAGATATGATCCAACAGGAATGCCAGTAAAGTATATTGTAGATGAAGAAGATGTTATTGAAGAAGAAGAATATGTAGATCTAGAGCAAGAAGAATATGGGTCAATAGATGAAGAAGACGTAGAAGATAAACTAGGCGTGGGAGACAATGCATCGGTTCTTGATGATATCATCAATCCTTTCAACATTGTTTCTGAACCGGATGTTGATACAGATGTTGATTTGGATGATCAAGAAGAATATACAGAAGAAGGATGATATAATTGTTGTGTTGCATGAGGTACATAACTAGATATTTTAATTTGTATGAATTATTCTCTTTAAATAATTTTTTATGTGGGTTAATTACATGTTTTTAAGCTTTATTTAATTTTTTGATATCCTATACTACATGTTGTTAATTGTTGTTGTAATCAATATTAAGAATTGAATACTTATGGGAGGGTTGTTCGAGAAAAGTTCCAATTGTTTTACAATTGATCAACAAATATTTACAAACCAAATTAACCTATAAACCAAACTAAACTAAATTAACCTATAAAATAACCTAAATTAATGACAAGAATACTAGAATAAGTGTTGATTCTCATTGACCCCGCAAAGTGACCAGTTAATGGGGCCAAAGTTCAAAATTTTCTCAAACTTTTCCTGTAGTCATTGAAATTTGACATGGTTTCACTAGATGCATGCCTTGACGGTATGGGAGGGTTTAAAGACTCAAAGATTACTCATATTATACCTACATAAGTGAATGGTCTGTAACTAATCGGTGGTCAATAAGTGGAATATGATCAATAGCTTAGATGAGAGAAAAAAATCAAAGATGAGATCAAATAACGGATGAAGCTTGTGCAAGATTTTGAATACTTGTCTATCGAGTATTAGTGTGTTTTGAAAAACTTGTGATATAGTCCATAAATATTTATCAAGGTTAGGTCATGAAAATGGGTCAAAGAAGACATGGTCGTGTGCGAACTAAGAAGGAAAATGTGACCAAAGAGAAGACCAATTATATATAGTAACATGACCAGTGTAGATTACTAGAATAAGTGTTGATTCTCATCGACCCTGCAAAGTGACTAGTTAATGGGGCCAACGTTCAAATTTTCTCAAAATTTTCTTGCAGTCATTGAAATTTGACATGGATTCACTAGATGCATGCCTTGACGGTATGGGAGGGTTTCAAGAATCAAATATTACTCATATTATACCCACATAAGCGAATGGTATGTAACTGGGTGTCCAATAAGTGGAATATGGTCAATAGCTTAGATGAGAGAAAAATCAAAGATAAGATTAAATAACCGACGAAGCTTGTGCAATTTTTTGAGTATTTGTCTATCGAGTATTAGTGTGTTTTGAAAAACTTTTGATATAGTCCATAAATATTTATCGAGGTTAGGTCATGAAAAGGGGTCAAAGAAGACATGGTCATGTGAGAACTGAGAAGGAAAAGGTGACCAAAGAGAAGACCAATTAGATATAGGCACATGACTAGTGTTGATTACTAGAATAAGTGTTGATTCTCGTTGACCCCGCAAAGTAACCAGTTAATGGGGCCGACATTGAATGTTTCTTAAACTTTTCCTGTAGTCATTGAAATTTGACATGGTTGCACTAGATGCATGCC
>JZKD02S0719841.1:398228-423490 GCA_000966675.3 Picea glauca | reverse complement strand
AGCCATTAGGGATGCTTCTAATGAGCCCTTAAAACTCGATAAGATCAATACGTACAAAGCCCTAATTAAAAGGAAAAAAAGATACTATATCAATAAAAGGCAAGAACAACTTTCAAAACTATACAAGTTGGATCCTAAGAAGTTCTGGAGCCAAATTCTAAAACGCAATACTAAAGAAAATAATAAGATTCCCTTAACGGACTGGAATTCTTACCTTAAAAATCTTTACGAGTTCCCTAATGCCATGGACACCATTCCTATTGTCCCTACAAAGGAAGAAGTTTTTTCTTTAGATGACATAGAGTTCGGGGTTAAGAGGATCGCAAATGGGAAATCTAAGGACATTGAAGGCTACCAAGCTGAAATTTTTAAAATCGGAGGGCCAATCCTTATCCCTCACATACACAAGCTCTTCATTTTAGCAGTCAAGTAGGGCTTCCCTAAACCCTGGATGCAAAGCCTCATTGTTCATGTTGTTCTTGAGTTTGTGTTTTAAGGCTATAAAACACACCGTCAAGGCATCTGAAACAGAGTTTTATGATAAGATCTTAAAATCAAGAAACAAAGGGAAACTAGGTCAGATTCAGTTTCTCAACTGTCTCTGTCTTGCTTCATGTTGCTCTTGGATACTAATATCATGTTCAATCACTGCCCACGATCTTTCTAACTCAGCCCTATTGGTTCTTGTTTGCAGAATGGTGTTAAATAAGTTTAAGGCAATGCTGGTTTGATCTTGAAGACCAGGTTCTACGTTTGGTTGTCTACCACTAGGGACTATCATGGGTGTTAGGGTTTTAAATGTTTATAAAGAGGTTTATTATAAATTGGTTACTTCAGACTTTCAGAAAAGATATTATTGTAACAACTTTAAAATCTAAACAATAATGTGAAGACACAATCAAGGTCGTTTCCTGGTTTGTGACAATTTTGAAATTGTAGACAATGAAACACAACAGAGAGAAATATAAGGCTTTTATTTGGAAAGAATCTTATATTTCAATTAACAATAATGAAAGAGAAATAGGATTTCTAACAAAGAGAAATATTAAGGAACAGAACGATTACAGGTCTTAAAATCACAAAAGTAATCTCAGAGGAAAAACTGTAATACATTCAACATCCAAACCAATCTGAAACTATAAACAACAATGCCTATAATATTGAATTGATTTATTTGCTAGAAACACACATTAAGAGGAAGATTTAACAAATGATGATAGACAGGGGAAGAAACATAGTCACGAAATTGCAGGATTCAGAATCTTGTTGCGAATTGTATTCTGATAAACTTCAAAAGTTGATAGTACAAAGATTTGTCTTTCTCCAAAAATTTTGAAGCCCCGTTTCAGCCTCTTGAAATTATATTTATACTTTTCTATCAAAGTCTTCCGTTGGTAACTAACCAACTTCCTAATATTTCGGTTGCATAAAATAATGTCAACCGTTTACAATTTATTTCAAAATTCTAAAAATAGAAATATTTACAAAGTTTTAAACTTGAGTTGAAGAACTTTCTTTATCTGCTTCAACCTCTTGAACATATTTCTCTAAAAAAATCACCAAGACTTTAGGAGCCTCTGGTACTTCGTTCGCTTCAAAAGAGAAGAAACTTTTTTGTAGACCTGGCAACTAGCTTGCAATCGTTTTCTCTGTGAACTTAACTTTCTCCAATTTTGAACTTGAAGCTATCATCCATTTGTCAATTTCTGCAATGTTGACCACTTTAACATTTGAGATTTCCACTTTCTTTTCTTCAAGTTCTTCTTTTGTTTTCAGTTGATGCCTGTTAATGTCGATTTCTCCGAGCAACTCGGAAAAATCATCTGTCCCGATATGAACTGAATCTTTTTCAATATAATCAAAGATCTTTTGACATTCTTCATTGACTTCTTTTGTAATTATTTTATATCCTTCCAATTTGGTTTCCCAAACCTTTATCATTATATCTCCTATCATCTTCTCTGAAATGGAAAACTTCTGTGATTTTCCAGCTTCTTCTTTTTGTAAAGAAGTTATTATCTTTTGGAAAGAATTCCTTGCTGCTTTAGCTTCTTTTTCTTTTTGCACTACCTTTTCCATAGACCTCATAGATTCTTGAAAATAATTCTGGATGATCTCCAGATTATAGAGTATTTTCTGTTGTTCTTCCTCAATGTTTGAATATATCTCTGATGCTTTAATCTTGAACTGTTCCATTTCAATCACCTGATTAGTAATTGAAATGATTTTATCTTGCAGAGATGTATTTTCATTGCCCAGCTTTTGCACTTGATCTTGAGTAACATGTATCATGGTTTTTGCCTCATCCAAATTTTCATTTAACTTTTGGATTTCTTGGATGTCTTTGAGTCTAGCTTGTTCTAGACCTTTTTGTATCCCCTAGCCAATAATTTTTTCATTTTCTTTTGATTTGTCCTGTAGCTGCATTATTTCCCGATCTTTTTGCTCTATCATAGTGATTAGATTTCCTACAGAGTACATATTGGCCAATGCTATAGCACCCATGGTTCCTGCTAGCTCTGTAGCAAATTCTCCCTCATTGAGTTTCTGACCATCAATGATAATTTTATGCTTTTTGATCCTTCTTTCTCCTACAGGGTGAATTTCTTGTTTCAAGACAGCTCTTCTTTTCTTACTGAAAAAATAGTCAGAAGAAGGGATTTCATCTCTGGTTATTGGCTCTAAATCACTTACATATAGAACTCCCTCATGAGGGATTCCAAAAGTTGATTGAAGTGGAGTCAATGTTGTAATAGGACTACCCAGTTCCTGTGAGGTTGTTCCCCCAACATTTTCTGGAATATCATCAAGGTCTATTGGGTTTGTTTCTACTCCTTTTCCCTTTTTTGTCTGTGTTTCTTTGGCCTGAGAATCCTCTGTATTCTGAGGAGGTATTTCAGACTCTTCCAATTTATCTTTGTCACTTGTATTATACTGAAGAATGGTTTCAAACCCCGGAGGAATTTTTTCTTACTCTTGTGCTGGCATCTCGCCTTGTAAAATCTTTGGCAGACATTGCCTTCTATTTCTTTGAAAATATGCAAACCCCACCTGTGCATCAGGTGACAAGGTTTTCACTCTGCTCTGAACTTCCTCATAAGATTTAGCATTTCTAAAAACATCATCATAAACTGAGATCTCATGTTCATATGCTTTCAAACCACATTGTGTGACATGCCGATTGATTATTTGGTATGGATCATGTTTCCTGTGTTCTATATCCACTAATTTCACTTCACTCAATGATTCTACTTCTGCTTTAGCATGACCTATGTTTAATAAAACAAACTTTCCTAGATAAACAGGAAAAGATGGCCATGTCTTTTTCTGCTGAGCTTTTAATTCTAGCCCAATACCACCATTTACCAACTGATAAGCCACTTCTCTACATATTAACCTGTCTGGTAAAATTTTGGGCAGTGCATGAGGCGGAATAGAATAGCCATAAACTCTCACATAGGAAAAATTTTCTTCAATGAACCAGTCGGCAACTGATTTGAGATTTTCTATGATGGTATTGGAAATGCGAGGAGGTGCGCATCCCAAGAAAATTCTGTGTAGAGGAATAATTACATAATGGAAAACCTCATAAAAGGAGTTTTTTACATTTTCTTCCCACAAAGCTGAGTGGTACTTATGGACAGGTTATGGGCAAGATGCATTCCAATTCCAATTTATAAGTGGGAAAGGAGTCTTAAAGCAAATGGCATCCATTATATAAGCTGACATATAAAAGGCCACTGGTTGTCCCTTTGACCTAGCTATTTTGTAATTTATAACCTCTGAAGTGATGTTGTCTGATAAAATTTTATGCCAATTGAAACTGCGTCCCTCTAAAACATCTTCTAAGAAAGGTGTCCAGTCTGCATTAAAGTGAAAAGGATCCTTTCTCCCAAAGAGTCTACATAACATCATCCCTAAATACACCATATATTCATTTAATGAAGCCGTGGCATAAATTCCATGTTCATTAGCCCTAAACTTGTTTTCATCTCTGGACCATCCTCTTATCATGTCAGGGTATGTTTGGCCACCTTCAACACACTCTTTTCTTTGAAATGAAGCTACAAACTCAGTATTAAAAGTATGCCTATAATTGGGTGAAAGCTTATACATTACTTGGATATGTTCCGGTCTGAATGAGTGGTGCAGCCAGAGGCCTCACAGTCCAGCCGCTCCCACCAGGATCTTATTTCTCTCGGGCCCGAAGAGTCAAAGAGCTCTTCCAACTCCGCTCGAGAGTTCTCAATACCCACTGCTATCTCCTCGGCGATCTCCCCTTTGCGTATTGGGAAATCGGGTTTTGCGATATCGCAAAACTCACGAGCACGGTCCTCTTGCTCTCCAAAATTCCAAACTCCGATGGGTCAAGGGTCAATGATTTCTCCCCTGTTGGGGATTTTCCTATCGGGAAATCGGTGGATGTGATATCGCGATTCACTTACACCCTGAATTTCCGAACCCCGAACCCCAATACACACGTGTGCTTTATCCCTACCACGTCACCTTCTCATCCATTCTATCGGGGATCGCGTGTTCACGATTTCAAAGGTCGCACTTCCTTTGCACTGTAAAACCCCGAATGTCGAATCTCGACCTCCCGGGATCTCGTGCCACCTGTCCCGTGGCGATCAACGACTCCGATTAAATCAGGGAATCGCTAATCGCGATTTCAACGGGTATGAAACTCTTGCCCAAGCAAACCCCGATATGCCGATATACGATGGATCTTGGTTCTTTCCTGCGCTTTCTCAGTTAACTCCCACGCAGCTCCTCCAAGATCTGACGATCAGCGGGATTTCGCGAATCTATACTGCGAACACTGACTGTTGATTCTCCTCCTTGAGAATTTCTTCCGTTTAAAGCTTCTCCCTGTTCGAACCTTCTCCTGGGTTCTCTTCCAGGACTCACGAAGGAACTATTCCTCCTGAGCTTGTCAACTCCGACTTCCTCAAAGGAGTTGCACACACCTCTTGCGTTCGACCTCCAACAGCTCTTAAAGTGTTGGATTCTTTCAAAGTTTAGGCACTTACAGCCACAAAAATCCCTGCCTTCTCTTTACTCAGACTAGCCACTGAGACTTCAGATTCAACCTGCACTTCTCCTGCACGAATCTATTAAACCCAATCGATTCCTGGGTGAACGAGAATGAAAGTCTTGCGCAATAATTCAAATTCAATACATTAAGGTCTTGCGTAATAATTCAATACATTAAGAGCGCTTCTTCAAATTCAATACATTAAGGTCTTGCGCAATAATTCAAGGTGTTTCAAAATTTTGGTGCTGGCACTGTCCAGCTGTCTCTTCTGCTCCACGCGCTGGCTCGCTTGATGAGTGAGCGATGCTCTTGCATCATACTCCTCGGCTTGAAAATCTTCATGGGCTCCTGTCCATGAGCTCCTGCACTATGTGCCCATGCTTTTGAATCATTGCTTCTGTCTCCCAGCTGGCATCCTCCACTGGGTGATTCTTCCATTTTACCAGGTATTCCAAATACTGCTTTCGCCTAGTCTTCTTACCCACTCGCTTGTCTAGTATGTATTCCATCTGTGGCTTTTCTGCTACTGGCATCTACTTCTGCCACTGGACCACTGGTTCTTCAGTTCCAGTTTCTGCCTCTCTAGCTGTGTAGGGGTATAAATCCGAAACATTAAATATCGGAGATATCCCGATGCCATCCGGCAACTCAAGCTCGTATGCATTCTCCCCGAATTTCTTCAGGACTCTGCATGGCCCAATTTTTTCATTTTGAGCTTTTTATACGTTCCCCTTGGGAACCTTTCCTTCCTTAAATGTGCCAGAACCATGTCACCAACTTCAAACTGAAGTTGTCTCTTCCGCTGATCGGCTCTGTGCTTATACTCTTGATTGGACTTCTGCAGTCACTGCTTCACCTTCGCGTGAAGTTCCTGCATCGCTTCAATGAACTCTTCAGCGCTCGCGCTGCTAGTCCCAGCCTGTTCTGACTCCCTGAGTTCAGAAATTCCCCTTGGTTGTGTCCCATATAAAATTTGAAATGGGCTTTTACCTGTACTTCGATTCACCGAATCGTTGTACGCGAATTCTGCCTGTGGTAAGATCTGGTCCCAACTGCTGTGGTGCTCTGTCACCAAGCTCCTCAGTAGATCCCCCAAACTTTTGTTCACCACCTCGATCTGTCCATATGTCTGTGGATGGTAAGCCGAACTAAAAGCCAAATTAGTTCCCAACTTCTTCCATAGCGTCCTCCAAAAATGATCTATGAATTTTGTGTCCCTGTCCGAGACTATGCTTCTCGGCAATCCATGCAGTCTGACGATTTCTTTGAAAAATAAGTTGGCGATGTGGGTAGCATCGCTGGTCTTCTGACATGGGATAAAATGTGCCATCTTCGAAAACCTGTCCACCACTACAAAGACGGAATCGACTCCTCTCTGCGTTCTCGGCAATCCCAGAACAAAATCCATGCTAATTGCCTCCCATGGCCTCTCCGGTATGGGTAATGGCTGATAAAACCCGACATTCTGCTTTCGGACTTTTGAGTGTTGACAAATCCTGCATCTGTCAACAAACTGTTTAACATCTGCTTGCATGCCCGACCAAAAATACGATTCGCTTAACTTGGCGAATGTTTTGTCGTGTCCAAAGTGACCTGCTAAGCCTCCACTGTGCTTCTCTTTCAACAGATTCTCCCTCATGGAGCAATATGGAATACACAACTGATTGCCTCGAAACAGCAACCCATCCTGGATCATGTAATCTGTCCAAGGACTCCGATCCCTGAGAACTGGATTCTCAGCTGCTTCGTATGCTTCTTCGAAGTCCGCATCTTCTGCGTACATGTCCTTCAGATTTTCAAAGCCCAAAGTTTTGACTCAGAACTCCTGCAACAGCAAACATTTCCTGCTCAAAGCATCAACCACTTTGTTAGCAGTCCCTGAAATGTGCTTAATTACAAATGTGAAATTCTGCATGTACTCTACCCATTTTGCATGCTTCTGGTTCAACTTCTCTTGTTGACTTACGAACTGCAATGCATGATTATCGCTGTACAAAATGAATTCCTTGGGTATTAAGTAATGCCTCCACTTTTTCAATGCCTGTATAATGGCATAGAACTCTTTATCATATGTGGAGTATTTCAGCTTTGCGTCATCCAGCTTCTCGCTGAAATATGCAACAGGTCTGTCATCCTGACTCAAGACTCCTCCCACAGCATACCCACTCGCATCACATTTCACCTAAAATGTCTTCTGAAAGTCTGGCAACACCAGAATTGGTTGCTCTATTATCTTCCGCTTCAACAGAGTGAAGCTCCTCTCAGCCTCTGTTGTCCAATGAAAAACTTTATGTTGTTTCTTCACGGTGTCCATCATTGTTGCGCTAATTCCACTGAAATTCCTAATGAATTTTCTGTAGAAACTCACCAGTCCGTGGAAACTCCTCACCTCGAAAACATTTCTCGGTGATGGCCAATTCCTGATTACTTCCACCTTCTCAGGATCCATCTTCAACTCATTCGCTGAGATTACAAAACCCAAATAAATGAGTTCCGTCTGCAAAAACGAGCATTTCTTCATGTTGACCAACAACTTCTCCTGCTGCAATCTTCTCATCACAATGGCCAAGTGTTTCAAATGTTCAGCCTTGGTCTTACTGAAAATCAGTATATCATCCAGGTACACGACCACAAATTTGCCAATGAATTCCCTCAGGACTTCATTCATCAGCCTCATGAATGTGCTCGGCGCATTTGTCAAGCCAAACGACATGACCAGCCATTCGTACAAACCCTCGTTTGTCTTGAACGTTGTTTTCCATTCATCCCCCTCTCTCATGCGAATCTGGTGATATCCGCTCTTGAGATCAATCTTCGAAAAGTAATTTGCCCCACTCAGGCAATCCATCAGATCATCCATTCATGGCAGTGGAAATCTGTCCCTGATGGTGATTTTATTAATCCCCCTGGAGTTTGTACACATCCTCCAGCCTCCATCCTTCTTTGGAATAAGTACCGTTGGAACAGCACACAGACTCAGGCTCTCTCTAACCAGTCCTTTATCCAACAAATCCTGTACCTGTTTCTTGACTTCCTCGTTCTCTTGAGGCGTCAACCTGTATGCAGCTTTATTCGGCAAACTTGCTCTGGGTATGAGATCTATGTGGTGAGTCACACTCCTCACTGGTGGCAACGAACGAGGTAGTTCGTCCACGATGATATCAGCGAAATCTCCCAGCAGTTCCTGAATCTCATCGGGCAAGTCATCCACTCTTGTACTTGTCAGGACAATTCTCGGCTTCCTGACAACAAAGAATTGTGGATCTTCTTTCTTCTCCATCTCTGTGAGAAGTTCTTTCCCACTCATGAGAAGTATTGTGCTGGTTACTTCCGGCTTCACCTCCTTATCCTTTATCGGAAGCAATCGGTGTGTCATCCCATCCTTCTCCAAGGTATATGTGTTCATCCTCCCGTCATGAACCACATTTCGGTCATACTGCCATGGTCTACCCAATAATACATGACAGACATCCATGGGAATGACATCACATAGGACTTTATCCTTGTATTCACCCATTTTAAAATCAACTAAACATTGTTTAGAGACACTCACCTGATGCCCTTTCTGCAGCCATGACACTTTGTATGGACTCGGGTGATTGGTCGTCTCCAGCTCCAGCTTTTCCACCATCTCGGTCAAAACGAGATTGTCGGTGCTTCCGTTATCCACTATGACCTTGCATTTCCATCCCTTGGTCTTGCACGTGGTCCTGAACAGTCTGGTTCTCTGGGCTATTTCCTCCACATCTTTCTCAGGTGTTAAGAGAACTTTATGCACCGTCAGTGACTTCCCACTTCCGGCGTCCTCATCCTCAACATCACGCCTCTGCGCCTCTGTGATGTGAGCTTCTCCTCCGGCTTGTTTTCTCTCGGGACACTCAAATGATTTGTGTCCATTCTTTCCACATGTAAAACATGTGATCGCTCCTCCTCTTCCTCTACCTCGACCTCTAGTACGAGGAATAACATTCGCATCATCATAATCACCTCGTTGATCATTCTGCTGCCCTCTCGGCTCAACATATGGCTGCCTCTGTGAGGTTACGCCTCTCTCGATTTTACCCTGAGGCTTCTTCCATTCCTCCTTGGGTTTCTGATATTTATCTTGGGAAACTACCTTGCCTCTGGGCTGACTTCTGCCTCACCCTTGCTATCCTTGCTTACGGCTCAGCTTCTCCTCGGATTTTAGAGCCAATTGGTAAGCATCTTCAACATTTTTTATGACTGCCATGCTTAACTCATCCTGAATGTCGTACCTCAACCCATTCAGGTATCTCGCCACCTTCTCATCATCACTTTCCCGATGACCTGCTCTGATGTTCAACCTGTAAAATTCTTCGGTGTATTCCTTCACTGTCATCAACTTCTATCTCAAGTTCTGCATCCGCCTGAACAGAGTGATCTGGTAATCCCTGGGGATGAATTTTGCCTTCATTTTGGCAATCATCCGATCCCAGCTTTTGATTTTCTGTTTTCCCTTGGAATGTTTGTCCGCTTGTAGCTCGTCCCACCATAAGGTCGCGTGTCCCTTCAACTTGGTAACAGCATGCCTTACCTTCTTGCCCTCTTCGATATCTTCGTAATCAAAGTAGGTGTCAAGAGCTCGGATCCAGTCCAGTAACTCTTCTGCATTCAGGCTTCCTTCATAAGCAGGAATATCCATTTTTGTCTTGGAACTCATCCTGGCAATAGCTTTAATCAACCGTTCGGTTGATGCATCACCCGCTGCGATCTCTTCTTCACGTCCAGCTTCCTCTTCAACTTTGGAGTCACTTAGATCTCCAGTATGTGCTGCGCACCTATGCGCCGCTTCCATGTCTTCCATTCTGGCGCGTAGATTTCATAATTCCCGCTCCATTTCTACGTTCTGTCCATGGCTACTTCCTTCCCTGGACATTTCTCTTCCTCTGGATGATTCCCTTTCCCCCTCTGGATTGGGTGATTGTCTACCTCTTCTCGGCGGCATGACGAAAATTTCTTTTCTCCTCTGTTACTGAAAACAAAGAGAACTCTTCTCCCGCTCTGATACCACTCTGGTACAGCCAGAGGCCTCACAGTCCGGCCGCTCCCACCAGGATCTTATTTCTCTCAGGCTCGAAGAGTCAAAGATCTCTTCCAACTCCGCTCGGGAGTTCTCAATACCCACTGCTATCTCCTCGGTGATCTCCCCTTCGCATATCGGGAAATCGGGTTTCGCGATATCGCGAAACTCACGAGCACGGTCCTCGTGCTCTCCAAAACTCTGAACTCCGATGGGTCAAGGGTCAATGCTTTCTCCCCTGTCGGGGATTTCCCTATCGGGAAATTGATAGATGTGATATCGCGATTCACTTACACCCTGAATTTCCGAACCCCGAACCCCGATACACACATGCGCTTTCTCCCTACCACGTCACCTTCTCATCCGTTCTATCGGGGATTGCGTGTTCGCGATTTCAAAGGTCGCACTTCCTTTTCACTGTAAAACCCCGAATGTCGAATCCTGACCTCCCGGGATCTCGTGCCACCTGTCCCGTGGCGATCAACGGCTCCGATTAAATCGGGGAATCGCTAATCGCGATTTCAACGGGTATGAAACTCTTGCCCAAGCAAACCCCGATATGCCAATATACGATGGCTCTTGGTTCTTTCCTGCGCTTGCTCGGTTAACTCCCACGCAGCTCCTCCAAGATCTGACGGTCAGCAGGATTTCGCGAATCTATACTGCGAACATTGACTGTTGATTCTCCTCCTTGAGAATTTCTTCCGTTTAAAGCTTCTCCCGGTTCGAACCTTCTCCTGGGTTCTCTTCCAGGACTCACGAAGGAACTATTCCTCCTGATCTTGTCAACTCCGACTTCCTCAGAGGAGTTGCACACACCTCTTGCGTTTGACCTCCAACGACTCTTAAAGTGTTGGATTCTTTCAGAGTTTAGGCACTTACAGCCACAAAAATCCCTGCCTTCTCTTTACTCAGACTAGCCACTGAGACTTCAGATTCAACCTGCACTTCTCCTGCACAAATCTATTAAACCCAATCGATTCTTGGGTGAATGAGAATGAAAGTCTAATTGTTGAGCCTCATCGACGCACTCTATGCGGATGAATTCAACTGCACTCTATGCAGGAATCTCCCGGCTCAAACAGAGAAATAATTAAAACTCATTCTCTTCCTCTCCCAGATCTCAATTCAACTATGAAATCAAATATATAGCATATCAAAGCAAATATATGATAGAAAGAAAACATTCATGAGCACAATATCATCACAGAGAAACAACACAAACCATGAAGTTGAATCAAAGACTCTCTTCTATTAATTCAATCTGTACATGGGTGTTCTCCACAAGTTCTCTGCTCTGCCCTTCTCTTATTGCTCCTGAATGAATGATCCTCTACAAAGATACAAAGGAGGGTGTCTATATTCCGTTTTCCCTCTCGAATTCTACAACTATCAAATCTACAATTAATTCCTATCTAACAGCATTAAATCTATTAAATGCCTTCCTATCTACTAAGGCCGTGAGCTTATCCACTCAGGGTCCATTTTACAATGCACAAGAGCGCTTCTTCAAATTCAATACATTAAGGTCTTGCGCAATAGTTCAAGGTGTTTCAAAATTTTAGTGCTGGCGTTGTCCAGCTATCTCTTCTGCTCCACGTGCTGGGTCGCTTGATGAGTGAGCGATGCTCCTGCATCAATGAGTCGATGACAGCTCCTTGTTTGTTCAGAATACTTCTGGTCGGAACGTCTACTTTATCCAGTGCCCAGGTAATCATATCAGTATATGAAACAAGTCTCGGGCGCGCAGCAACCTTATGCATCTCGGTCTCGGCGATATCTCGGAGATGGTTGTCTGCACCATTGTCCGCATATTTAAGTTCATCCTCGAATTTTTCTGCAATTGCAGCCCATGATTTGACATAATGTACTGCCCCAGATGCAGTGGTATCTGAAATAACATCGCCTTCTGGTTGCTCTTCAGTTTTCTTCGAAGCCTTCTTTGGTGCCATGGCTCTGTGTTCACTTGAAAACCTGTAACATAGAAGAAATTAGCTTCGAAATGATAATGTAAACGTTTCAGTGTTTACTTCGAATATATCATAAAATCATTGAGATTTTTACCTTGGTTATGAAATTAATGCTAAATATATCCCGAATATATGCATTCAATATTTGTACCTGAGCTTTCCCAATATTTTCAAATTTTCCAAATTGAATAAATGCCGCATTAAAGATCATTTATCAAAAATCTTACTTTAAACCTTTTTCTAAGAGTGATTAATTAGCGTTAATCTTGATTTAAAATTTAAGAACACCTGTATCGGAGTTTTGTAACTTTTGATGTCAAAGAAATAAGTCATCGAAGAACTCCGATCGGCGAAATCGCGATACATTATTTAAGTTAAAAACATTTTAATTGTCTTAATTAATCCAGATTTATAAAATTTCGGGATTTCATCCGTCGGGAAATCGGGGATCGAGGGATCGGGAAATTCAATGTCATGCAAACTGTTGCTTACAAAACTGCGAACTCCGATATCCCGATATGATTATTTACTCGTAATCATGCTTAACGGAATTAGATTAATTATAAACCTCACTTAAGGATTAACTAAAATCGGGGATCGAGAAATCGATAAATGCAATGACAAGTTTCTTTGTATTCACAAAATCGTGAATCGCGATTTCCTGATATGATTAACTTAAAGTTTAAACCCTTTTTAAATCTGATTTAAGTAAATGAATTGTTTAATTAAGGATAAGTGTATCGGGAAATCGGGAATCGGGATTTCGCTGTTTAATTTGTGTTGAATATTTCATCATTCAAAACTCTGAATCCCGATATCCCGATGTAAGTTTAAAATTTCTTGAGTTTTAAAACAATGTCTGTTTTAAAAGATTATTTCGAATAAAACTTATCTTTGTTTAAAGTTTTATCAATATTTGTCCAAAATTGAACCATAAAGGTATCGCGAATTAGTCGAAGATGAAAATTTTAGCTTTAGGAAATTTATAAAATACAAAGAATCCACAACACAATTTTTTTTTATCTTCCAAGTCAAAAATTCAAGATCTGTTTCAACATAGGCTCCAACTGGGGACCTCGTCTCCCTGTGGGACGAGGAGAACATGCAGACTCAGTGCCTTCATTGGGTAATGGGGTCAAGGGTTTATCTCTGATAAACTGTTCAAGGAGTAAGAAAAGAGAAAAGATATAATCTTCGAAAATCTTTACAGAACTTTTCACTTATTTGAAATTCAGCTACGGTCTTCTTCAAAATTTTCCTTCTCGTTCCAAAATTGAGTTAGTATTGAGATGATTAGAACAATCTTTAGAAGCTCAACAGATTATTGAACATTTCAGCTTGCATCAATCGAAACAAAATTCATCAATTTAAAACTGGGAAGCTCTATTTGACTTAAGACGAATATCCAGTTCTCGAAAAATTGATAACTAGAATATAGTTATAGATAAGTGTGACAACCTTACAGATACCTCAGATATTGCTTCACTGCCAGCAGGCCTGTTCAGTACCCCAGTGAAGTTATCTGTCCCTTTTTACTGAATTTCCTTTCACCGCTTCGAATGCTCATTTTATGTTTAGACATTGCTTCACTGCCAGTGGGCCTGTTCAGTACCCCGGTGAAGTTATCTATTTTTTATTTTTTTTAGACGAGGGCAATCATTTAAATGAATTTCCTTTAATCGTCTGTAGGACTAGATGGGGGCAATCAATTATGAATTTCCTTTCACCATCTGTCTTATCATTAGCTCATACTTACGAAGCAGGGGCAATCAGTGATACTTAATATATCAGGGTTGGTGATCTGTGTAAAATTTTATAATAAAGGTTTGTCAACTTGTTTTGATTATTCTAGACCAATTGTTCTCAACCTTCAAAACTTCCTTAGTCTGTAGAGAAAAAGGGAAAACATTTTCAAGGGATTTTCTTTTGAGCAAGCTAAAAAGTTCAGACAAACTGTTGAACAACTTAAGACATACAGATTTAATCTCAAACTTAACCATTTTTAGTTAGAGAGAAAAATATGAATATTGACCTATCTGAATTCAATCATTTGATAAATTTCGAAATCAATACAAAATCTCTTCAACTTTCAGGCACATGGCTCAATATCCAAAACTTTACTTCAGAATACTCTTATATTAATTTATCGGATTCATGTACAAAACATACAGAAGGGATGTATTTACAGACTTGAGATATAACTGCACAGGAAAGCAGGGCATTTAGTCTTATGTCTTCGAAGATACGAAGATTAGACAGCTCCTGGCCGACTGCCCAGGCAGAAACTATCCCAGAGACACAAAATTATTTTATTTTTATTTTTATTTTTATTTTTATTTTTATTTTATTTTATTTTTTTTTATTTATTTATTTATTTAGTTTTTTAGTGTATTTTTTCAAATATTTAAGAAAGAAACCGGTATATACACAAATTTATATATTTTTCTCCTTTTCTTATTTTATTTTATTTTATTTTATTTTATTTTTTTTATTCCATGTAATGTTTTAAGAATCGTGCATTAACAGGGGCATTTAGGATCTTACCATCTAAATTTTCCAGTAGAAAAGAGTTTTTACCTTCAGAAGATGATATTTTAAAGGGTCCATACCAGATGTGATCAAATTTACCGTTTTTTCCAGAATCTTCCTTTCGAGCATCCCACCTTAGAACTAAATCTCCTGGAAGAAAGTTTATGTTCTTGGCCTTGCGATCAAATAGCAGCTTCATATTATCCTGGTACTTCTGTAGTTTTTCATCTATCACATCCCTGTGTTGCTGGACTTCAATTAACTGGTTTATTCTTCTAGTGAGAGGATTTGGCTCTTCCTTCTTATCCTGCCACAGCTTCATTACAGGGAGTGCTAAGTTTATGGGTAATACTACATCTGTGTCATAAACCATTTGAAATGGTGAGGTACCAATAGATTTCTTCGTTCCTATTCGATTTTCCCATAAAGCATACTTTAAATGTAAGTGCCAAGATCTTTTATTTTCATTTAAAACTTTCTTAATTATGCTGATCAAACTCTTATTAGAAGATTCAGCCAAATCGTTTCCTTGTGGATAATATGTTGTGGAATGTCCTAATACAATGTTATATTTTTGACAGAAACTGGTTATTTCCATTGACTTGAAAGCTTGAGCGTTATCTGTTACTATCTTTCTAGGACATCCAAATCTTGCCAATATATTCTCTTCCAAAAATTCTATGACCATTGAATCAGTGGATTTCCTGGTAGGGATTGCCTCCACCCACTTGGTGAAATAATCTGTGGCAGTGAGAATCCACCTATGTTGGGCACTTGAATGTGGATTTATCTCACCTATAAAATCAATCCCCCATTGCTGGAAAGGGGCTTCTGTTTTAATTGGAACTATCGGCATAGCTGGTAACTTCTGTTTTCCAGTGAAAAGATGACAAGGGTTACAAGCCCTTACCTTAGCATTTACATCATGGAACAACTTGGGCCAATAATAACCAGCCCTTAAAATTTTGTATGTTGTTGCTCTCCAAGCATGATGCCCTCCATAGACCCCTTCATGAAACTGACTGATGACTTCCTCTGTCTCTGATTCAACCAAGCAAACTAAGAGGAAGCCGAGCGGGTCTTTCCAGTATAATTTTTTCTCAGAAATGCAATATTTAACTGCATGCAATTTCAATGTTATAGCTTTGGAAGATGGCAATTCATCTGGACATTTCAAAGTTAAAAGATATGTTACTATATCTTTATACCAATTAGACGAAATGAATTTGTCCTCAATCTTATCTTCAATTATTTGATCATCAATTTCATTCGTATCTATCCATCCTTCTTCCTCTTGAGCATTGTTTATCCCAAGAGCCCGAAAATTAGATTCAGCTAGCAGTCTGGCTAAACCCTGTCCTTTTACTAATTTAGTAGGTTTAACCTCCAAATCAAATTCCTGGATTTTTGCAAGCCATCTACCYCTCTTACCATCAYTGTCCGCTTGTACTAAAATATCCTTTACARCGCYGGTAGGTACATATGCAATGATTTTGGAATGCAATACATACGTTYTRAAAGCCTTYAATGCTTTAACCATTGYGTAAGCTTGTTTCTCCATTATATTGTATTTAAGCTCAGCGTCTCGGAGGCTCTTRCTGAAAAAGGCGATGGGTTKCTCATAACCCTCTTCATTCTTCTGGAGGAGRACAGCAGCCAACGTGTGTTCTGAAGCAAATGAAAAAATGAAGAACTCCTTAAGATAATCTGGACTAGCTAGAACCRGAGCYTCACTTATAACTTTTTTAATGTGGGCAAAGGATKYCTTTGCTTCTGTTGTCCACTTAACTTYRYTGTTCTTCCTGAGCATATCTRTTATCAGTTTAACAATTTCAGCAAAATTAGGAACAAATCTTCTCAAAAAGTTTATTTTTCCTAAAAAAGATTGAATCTCTTTAACATTTCTAGGAATGGCTAATGTTTCTATGGCCTCTACTCTCTTAGGATCGATTATGATACCATCTCAGGATACTATATGTCCTAACAACTTGCCTTCCTGCATAGCAAAATGAGATTTTTTTGGATTTAATGATAGACCATACTTACGACATTTTTCAAAAGTTTGTTTTAAATCAATTATATGTTCTTCATCTGATTTCGAAAACACAGTAAGGTCATCCAGATATATAACTACAAACTTATCTTGTTCGCCAACAAAGGCAATATCCATTGCTCGTTGAAAAGTGGCTCCTGCATTCATTAATCCAAATGGCATTTTATCATACATAAAAGTACCCCAAGGGGTAGTGAATGTAGTTTTTTCCTTATCAGCCTCACTAACAGCAATTTGGTTGTATCCTGAAAAGCCATCAATCATGGACATCCTAGTGGCTCCTACTACTTTCTCCAGGACGTGATCCATTTTTGGTAAAGTATAGTTGTCTTTAAGAGAAGATTTATTTAAGTTTCTAAAGTCAACGCATAATCTGATTTCCCTATTTTTCTTTCTTACTGGTACTAGATTAGCAACCCAGTCAGAGTATCTTAAGGGAACAATAATCTTAGCGTCTAAAAGTTTTTTCACTTCTTTCTCAATGACAGGTAATAAGATCGGGTTAAACTATTTGAGTTTTTGCTTGAAAGGTTTGACACCTGGTTTAAGTGGTATTTTGTGTTCTATCACTGAGGTGTCATATGTTTTCAAATCTTCGTAGGACCATGCAAACACATCTTTATATTTTTTCAACAACTCTGTATATTTGTTTTTATTTTCTACTAACAAAAATTTAGATAACTTAACCATTTTGGGATTATCTACAGTTCCTATGTTACAGTCTTCAACCTCTTCTGGTTGAGGTTGTAATGTGGTTTTAGAAGGTATGTCATATTTATTAAAGAGTCTTTCCAAAGGTATCAGACCTTTGGGGATTTGATTGTTTTTTAAAACAAGCATTCGGTGATCAGCTATTCTATCATGAAACTCTTTGGCATCTTCCCCTTCCTGCATGATCCAGGTAGGGTCATTTTGATTCTCCTGATCATTATATGTTTCTGAAAACTCATCTAAGGATTCAAGAAACTTTCTGAGTTGCTCGTCGTCTTCGAAAACTTGCCAATGTTGTATATTATCAGGTATGGAAGGATGATGTCTCATTTGAATATGATATTTTAAATCAAAAGACGTCGGGGGATCAAACGTTGATGCAGCTTTAGCTAAAGCATCGGCCTGTTGGTTTTCGGATCTAGGAATGAAATGAAAATTTGCAGAAGTGAAGAAATTCTCAACTAAATCCCACACGCAGTTTCTATAAGACCTTAATCTAGGATGTTTAGCTTGATATTGTCGATTTACTTTTTTTATTATTAATTCAGCATCACCGAAGACTTCAATATTTTTAATTTTCATTTTTCTTCCAGCTTCTAAACCAAGTACTAAAGCCTCATATTCACATACATTATTTGTACATTCTGTATACCACTGGAGCCTATAAGAAAAAGGGATCACAAATTGATCATCAGGGGCAATTAGAATTACTCCAACTCCATCTCCAAGATAGGAGGAAGCACCATCAAAAATCATTTTCCATGTACCAGTATTATATACATTTTCTTTTAATTCATTTTTTTGAATTTTTTCTTCTTTATCTTTATCATCTACATCTATCTCAAAATCATCATCTAACGATAATATACAGTTCCCTAAATCTTGATCTACTATATATACAGGATGATTTTTAGGATTTTTTGGGTCACTCACAGTGAATACCATCCGAGTTTCCCTGTATAGACAAGTGAACTGTCCTCCGAAAACAGGGATCGTAGCATACGTCATATCTAACTGGATGGATCCTCCAAGCTTAGCACCCCATGATCTAGATAGTAGCATTCCATATTTTGGAGGAATATCTGCAACTACCACATCCATAAGGACGCTTTTAGAGGGTATCTGGGCCAAGTTAACTACCAGGTCTTTAATCATTCCTATGCATTTAACTCTCCTAGAATCAAAAGAATACAAATCGCCATAGGGTCTTGTGACTTCGAGACCAAGTTTATCCATTATTGCTTTAGGCATGACATTATGCGAAGCTCCAGAATCTAGCATACAGTTGTGTAAAAGGTGGTCAAAAATAGTAAGTGTGATATAAAAAGGAGCCATTGTATCTTTTGCCCCTTCGGCGTGTGGACCGAACACAATGATAGGTTTATCATCTTCTAAGTTAATTGTGTCGGCCAGACTCTCCTTTTCAGAAAAATTTATCATTTTATCTATTTGCTTTCGGTATACTGGATTTTTAGCCAATTCGACAAGGGGAATAGGAATCTTAATCTTGCTTATTTCGTTTTCCAAGTTAAAATTACTTAAGGCCTTGTCACTTTCAGTGTGTGGGGCTTCCATAACCTTTTTCTCAGTTTTTCGTTGTGATGTAACCTTATTTTCCTTTATCAGAGTTTGAATATTTATAGGTGTAGTTCCTACTGGCTCTAACTGTACAGGATTATCTGTTGTACTTCTTTTTGCAGACTGTTTATCTGCAACTTTTGGGTTTCCCTCATCGGTATCTTTTCTAAGTATAACCTTTTTTGTTTGATCATTAGGGACATTTTTATTTCTCGATCTCAAATTATATATTCCCTGCAAATCAGCAATAATGTCATCTGCAACACTTTGATATGTATGATCATCAGTTACATTATCGCTAACTGTATCTTCTGATTTACTTTCCTTATTCAACGATGCTTCATAATCTTGTCTAGATAAATAAGGATACTTGTTATCGTCACCAAGACAATGAATATCTTCGTCCAACTCTTCAAATTCACCAAAATATTCTTCTCCAATATAATCTTCAGTTTTAAAAGGTGCTTGGATTTTTTGATCTTCATTTTTTACTGTTTTATGTGGTCCCTAAGGTTCAGGATTTTTTCGGTAATCTTTTCTGGGAAAATGTTCTCTTCTAGGTTTTTCCAACTCCATTTTCGAAATTTTGTTTGAGAGTTGTTGGATGACCCTAGCCATCTCATCTATTCTATCACCAGCAGATTTTCCTGACCCTGAAGGTCCACCTTGATCTTTAAATTTTTTATTTTCTTTATTTACATTCTCAGTCCTTGCTTTAAGCTTACCTGATGCCATCATATTGGATTCAATTTCAACAGCATCATCTTGCATTTTGGAGAGATCTACTGATCTTCTCTCCCTCAAAAGTAAAGCAAAGTCAGGATCAAAAGCACCAGCATAAGTTACTTTGGCTGAAGGCTGCGAAGGTTTAACTTCGGCTGGAATTTTATTGTATAACTTATTAAACCTTTGTGTGAATTGCAGTACTGACTCTGAATTTTTCTTTTTTAAGGCTCTGAATTCGGTTAGGTAGTAGAGGTGATATTTCCTCTCACCCCATTGTCTGATAAACGCACTCTCTAGCTCTTCATAGGATCTCAATGATCCAGCTGGTAAGGACCGAAACCAAGTTCTCACCTGACCTTCAAAGGTTTGAACAAGTAATCTGGAATAAACATCCTCATGTTCTATTCCAAATATATCTGCGAATTGATCAAAAAAATTGATATGTTCTTGCGCAGTTAAATCACCCTCCCCTGTAAATTTTGGGAGGCTCTTCATGTAGTTTTCGGGGAGATCATGAAGAGGGACAGGGAGAACTAGGGGAGCATATCTAGCAGCGACTTTGGAAAAAATTCTGGGAACTTGATTTGGATTACCCCCTCCACCTCCAGCACCTCCTCCACCTCCTTGTGCTGCCATGGTTAGGTTTGGAACTGAGGTTTGGACAGTATGTGGAGAAGATTCTTGGAAGACTGGAGATGATACTTCGAGAAAAGAAAAAGAGTCAAAAGAAGGGGGAAGCGAGAGTGATCGTTCAAAAGTTTCAGAAGAATTTGATTGTACAAAATTAGTCTGATCTGTAGAAAAAGTTGATAAAAGGATTTGTTTAATTGCTTTTCTTGATTTTAAAATTTTTTCCGGATTAGAGACTGGGGAGGTCTGTTTGCTATCCGGGTTTTTTCTAGTGTTTTTGCGGCTACTAGCCAGTTTATTAAATGTGGAGTCGCCAAGTGAAAGATAAATTTAGCCTTAAAGATTTTTCTGTTGTTGTTCACTATCAATAACAGAAAGTGTCAATGTCATTCTTCCCAGGGAAATAATTCGTTACTTCGTCCCCGGCAACGGCGCCAAAAAGATCTTGTTCATGAGTTTGTGTTTTAAGGCTATAAAACACACCGTCAAGGCATCCGAAATAGAGTTTTATGATAAGATCTTAAAATCAAGAAACAAAGAGAAACTAGGTCAGATTCAGTTTCTCAACTGTCTCTGTCTTGCTTCACGTTGCTCTTGGATACTAATATCACGTTCGATCGCTGCCCACGATCTTTCTAACTCAGCCCTATTGGTTGTTGTTTGCAGAATGGTGTTAAATAAGTTTAAGGCAATGCTGGTTTGATCATGAAGACCAGGTTCTATGTTTGGTTGTCTACCACTAGGCACTGTCATGGGTGTTAGGGTTTTAAATGTTTATAAAGAGGTTTATTATAAATTGGTTACTTCAGACTTTCAGAAAAGATATTAATGTAACAACTTTAAAATCTAAACAGTAATGTGAAGACACAATCAAGGTCGTTTCCTGGTTTGTGACAATTTTGAAATTGTAGACAATGAAACACAACAGAGAGAAATATAAGGCTTTTATCTGGAAAGAATCTTATATTTCAATTAACAATAATGAAAGAGAAACAGGATTTCTAACAAAGAGAAATATTAAGGAACAGAACGATTACAGGTCTTAAAATCACAAAAGTAATCTCAGAGGAAAAACTGTAATACATTCAACATCCAAACCAATCTGAAACTATAAACAACAATGCCTATAATATCGAATTGATTTATTTGCTAGAAACACACATTAAGAGGAAGATTTAACAAATGATGAAAGACAGGGGAAGAAACAGTCACGAAATTGCAGGATTCAGAATCTTGTTGCGAATTGTATTCTGATAAACTTCAAAAGCTGATAGTACAAAGATTTGTCTTTCTCCAAAATTTCTGAAGCCCCGTTTCAGCCTCTTGAAATTATATTTATACTTTTCTATCAAAGTCTTACGTTGGTAACTAACCAACTTCCTAATATTTCGGTTGCATAAACTAATGTCAATCGTTTACAATTTATTTCAAAATTCTAAAAATAGAAATATTTACAAAGTTTTAAACTTGAGTTGAAGAACTTTCTTTATCTGCTTCAACCTCTTGAACATATTTCTCTAAAAAATTCACCAAGACTTTAGGAGCCTCTGGTACTTCGTTCGCTTCAAAAGAGAAGAAAAGTTTTTGTAGACCTGACAACTGGCTTGCAATCGTTTTCTCTGTGAACTTAACTTTCTCCAATTTCGAACTTGAAGCTATCATCCATTTGTCAACTTCTGCAATGTTGACCACTTTAACATTTGAGATTTCCACTTTCTTTTCTTCAAGTTTTTCTTTTGTTTTCAGTTGATGCCTATTAATATCTATTTCTCCGAGCAACTCAGAAAAATCATCTGTCCCGATATGAACTGAATCTTTTTCAATATAATCAAAGATATTTTGACATTCTTCATTGACTTCTTTTGTAATTCTTTTATATCCTTCCAATTTGGTTTCCCAAACCTTTATCATTATATCTCCTTTCATCTGCTCTGAAATGGAAAACTTCTGTGATTTTCCAGCTTCTTCTTTTTGTAAAGAAGTTATTATCTTTTGGAAAGAATTCCTTGTTGCTTTAGCTTCTTTTTCTTTTTGCACTACCTTTTCCATAGACCTCATAGATTCTTGAAAATAATTATGGATGATCTCCAGATTACAGAGTTTTTTCTGTTGTTCTTCCTCAATGTTTGAATATATCTCTGATGCTTTAATCTTGAACTGTTCCATTTCAATCACCTGATTAGTAATTGAAATGATTTTATCTTGCAGAGATTTATTTTCATTGCCCAGCTTTTGCACTTGATTTTGAGTAACCTGTATCATGGTTTTTGCCTCATCCAAATTTTCATTTAACTTTTGGATTTCTTGGATGTCTTTGAGTCTAGTCTGTTCTAGACCTTTTTGTATCCCCCAGCCAATAATTTTTTCATTTTCTTTTGATTTGTCCTGTAGCTGCATTATTTCCCGATCTTTTTGCTCTATCATAGTGATTAGATTTCCTACAGAGTACATATTGGCCGATGCTACAGCACCCATGGTTCCTTCTAGCTCTATAGCAAATTCTCCCTCATTGAGTTTCTGACCATCAATGATAATTTTATGCTTTTTTATCCTTCTTTCTCCTACAGGGTGAATTTCTTGTTTCAAGACAACTCTTCTTTTCTTACTGAAAAAATAGTCAGAAGAAGGGATTTCATCTATGGTTATTGGCTCTAAATCACTTACATATAGAACTCCCTCATGAGGGATTCCAAAAGTTGATTGAAGTGGAGTCAATGCTGTAATAGGACTACCCAGTTCCTGTGAGGCTGTTCCCCCAACATTTTCTGGAATATCATCAAGGTCTATTGGGTTTGTTTCTACTCCTTTTCCCTTTTATGTCTGTGTTTCTTTGGCCTGGGAATCCTCTGTATTCTGAGGAGGTATTTCATACTCTTCCAATTTATCTTTGTCACTTGTATTATACTGAAGAATGGTTTCAAACCCCGGAGGAATTTTTTCTTGCTCTTGTGCTGGCATCTCGCCTTGTAAAATCTTTGGCAGACATTGCCTTCTATTTCTTTGAAAAGATGCAAACCCCACCTGTGCATCAGGTGACAAGGTTTGCACTCTTCTCTGAACTTCCTCATAAGATTTAGCATTTCTAAAAACATCATCATAAACTGAGATCTCATGTTCATATGCTTTCAAACCACATTGTGTGACATGCCGATTGATTATTTGGTATGGATCATGTTTTCTGTGTTCTATATCCACTAATTTCACTTCACTCAACGATTCTTCTTCTGCTTTAGCATGACCTATGTTTAATAAAATAAACTTTCCTAGATAAATAGGAAAAGATGGCCATGCCTTTTTCTGCTGAGCTTTTAATTCTAGCCCAATACCACCATTTACCAACTGATAAGCCACTTCTCTACATATTAACCTGTTTGGTAAAATTTTGGGCAGTGCATGAGGCGGAATAGAACAGCCATAAACTCTCACATAGGAAAAATTTTCTTCAATGAACCAGTCGACAACTGATTTGAGATTTTCTATGATGGTATTGGAAATGCGAGGAGGTTCGCATCCCAAGAAAATTCTGTGTAGAGGAATAATTACATAATGGCAAACCTCATAAAAGGAGTTTTTTGCATTTTCTTCCCACAGAGCTGAGTGGTACTTATGGACAGGTTCTGGGCAAGATGCATTCCAATTCCAATTCATAAGTGGGAAAGGAGTCTTAAAGCAAATAGCATCCATTATATAAGCTGACATATAAAAGGCCACTGGTTGTCCCTTTGACCTAGCTGTTTTGTAATTTATAACCTCTGAAGTGATGTTGTCTGATAAAATTTTATGCCAATTGAAACCGCGTCCCTCTGAAACCTCTTCTAAGAAAGGTGTCCAGTCTGCATTAAAGTGAAAAGGATCATTTCTCCCAAAGAGTCTACATAACATCATCCCTAAATACACCATATATTCATTTAATGAAGCTGTGGCATAAATTCCATGTTCATTAGCCCTAAACTTGTTTTCATCTCTAGACCATCCTCTTATCATGTCAGGGTATGTTTGGCACACTCTTTTCTTTGAAATGCAGCTACAAAATCAGTATTAAAAGTATGCCTATAATTGGGCGAAATCTTATACATTACTTGGATATGTTCCGGTCTGAATGAGCCGATGACAGCTCCTTGTTCGTTCAGAATACTTCTGGTCGGAACGTCTACTTTATCCAGTGCCCAGGTAATCATATCATTATATGAAAAAAGTCTCAGGCGCGCAGCAACCTTATGCAGCTCGGTCTCGGCGATATATCGGAGATGGTTGTCTGCACCATTGTCCGCATATTTAAGTTCATCCTCGAATTTTTCTACAATTGCAGCCCATGATTTGACATAATGTACTACCCCAGATGCAGTGGTATCTGAAATAACATCGCCTTCTGGTTTCTCTTCAGTTTTCTTCGAAGCCTTCTTTGGTGCCATGGCTCTGTGTTCACTTGAAAACCTGTAACAGAGAGGAAATTAGCTTCGAAATGATAATGTAAACGTTTCAGTGTTTACTTCGAATATATCATAAAATCATTGATATTTGTACCTTGGTTATGAAATTAATGCTAAAGATATCCTGAATATATGCATTCAATATTTGTACCTGAGCTTTCCCAATATTTTCAAATTTTCCAAATTGAATAAATGCCGCATTAAAGATCATTTATCAAAAATCTTACTTTAAACCTTTTTCTAAGAGTGATTAATTAGCGTTAATCTTGATTTAAAATTTAAGAACACCTGTATCGGAGTTTCGGAACTTTTGATGTCAAAGAAATAAGTCATCGAAGAACTCTGATCGACGAAATCGCGATACATTATTTAAGTTAAAAACATTTTAAATGTCTTAATTAATCCAGATTTATAAAATTTCGGGATTTCATCCGTCGGGAAATGTTAATGTTTATGCTATCATTATAGTTCTTTGCATTTCATAAAGATAAGAGCATAATAAGCACAAGATCACTGAGAAATACACATCCACAATAGACACAACATTTATCCTGGG
>JZKD02S0719841.1:378263-393349 GCA_000966675.3 Picea glauca | reverse complement strand
TATATATATATATATATATATATATATATATTTACTAGTAAAAGGGTAGAGTCATGGGATATTTATTTATTTTACTAATAAAATTTTAGGGTCATTGCCTGTCAACCCCTAAGGGACATATTTGGTCAACCAAGATATCTAAGTGTCTAACTTTGATGGACCCAGAGAATTGAACTCACAACTTCGTGACAAAATACCAACAATTTGACAGTGGAGGATTCAACCAACTATGCTACCCAACAATTCTTTGTTAGGCTCTATATGTTCTAGACTTCTCATCAATGAATGCAAACACATATTATACACCGTGTTATATGAGAGCTGAATGTATTTAGTTTTTTTACTAGTAAAAGGGTAGGGTCGTTGTCTGTCAACCCCGAAGGGATACATTTGGCCGACCGGGAGATATCGACGCATCTAACTTTAGTGGACCAAGTTAAACCCAAATATTTGAACACACAACCTCATGACAAAGTACTAACAACTTGATAGTGGGGGATTCAACCAACTATGCTACCCAACAAGACTTTGTTCGGCTCTATATGTTCCATATTTCCCGTCAACGAATGCAGACACATATGATACATTGTTATATAAGAGATAAATGTATTTAGGGACACATATGATACACGGTTAAAGTGAAATAAGCAGAAAGACCATCCGCTCAGTCGACATAAGCGAAATTTTATCCATTCATTTGGTACTTTATTGGTTTAAAGCAACTTTCTTCAACTTTCTTCCCCAGTCAAGACGACAATTTTTATGACTCTTCAACCTTCCTCTGCAGCTTTTCCAACGGCTATAAAGGAGCATGTAGTCATGGAAAATTATGAAGTGAATTCATAGGCAAGGCAATAAGGACTTTGTAGTCGAGCATGGAGAGAGAGACATGGATAAAGTCGTTATATCCATGTTGGTCAGCTTTTTGATATTGATATCGTAGTATAATGCGACTGGCACAAATTTCAGTTTGTTAAGGGAGCATCCATATTACTCTTCTTATATTGATGGGGAATATGATCATCTCTAAGACCACACCCTTGCTGGAACTAGTAATTATGTTTCGAAAGAACACACTCTGGAGGATTCAGTGAATCAATTAACATCATCTGGGGATAAAAGAGATGTGGAGGCACTTCTCTCGTTCAGGAAATCCATTACATTGGATCCACTAGATTCGTTGTCCAACTGGAGAGCTGAGAATTCAGACAACATATGCTCTTGGAATGGTGTTTTCTGTAAAGAACACACTAATAAAGTGGTTTCACTAATCCTTATTTCATTTAATCTCCAAGGTAATCTTTCGCCATCTCTTGGAAACCTTTCCTTATTGGGAATGTTGGATCTTTCAACTAATAATTTGATAGGAACTATACCAACAAGCTTGGGCTCGCTGCAGAACTTAACACATGTGGATTTATCAGATAACAACTTGAGTGGAAGAATTCTAGTGGAATTGGGCTTGTTGCAGAACTTAGCATACCTAGATTTATCAATCAACAACTTGAGTGGAATAATTCTAGTGGAATTTGGCTCCCTGCAAAACTTAGAAGTGTTGTGTATAGGTCTTAACAACTTGAGTGGAAGAATTCCGATAGAATTGGGCTCGCTACAGAAATTAACGGACCTGTCTTTATCATTCAATAATCTCAGTGGAACACTTCCAGCGGAATGGGGCTCATTGCAGAACTTAACGTACCTGGATTTATCATCCAACAACTTGAGTGGAATCATTCCAACAGAATTGGGTAGAAGTGGGCTCGTTGCAGAACTTAAGGACACTGTATTTATCATCCAACAACTTGACTAGAAGAATTCCAATGGAATTGGTCTTGCTCCCAAATTTATCTATCTTGTATTTATCATCCAACAACTTGACTGGAAGAATTCCAATGGAATTGGGCTTGCTGCAGAATTTAGTTGTCTTGTCTTTATCATCCAACAACTTGAGTGGAAGGATTCCTACATCTCTAGGGAATTGAAACAACTTGAATTTTTTTGAATTTTCAAACAACAAACTTAGAGGAACAATCCTCGAGGATATTGGCAAATGTGTCAATTTATTGCAGTTAGATTTATCCAAAAACCAGTTAAATGGAAAGATTCCTACATCTTTTCATAATTGTAGATATTTATCATGGATCAAGGTGTCCGAGAACAAACTTAGTGGACACCTAGACATAGTGTTTCCAAATTTCTTGGAGATTCTCTCTGCTCATTCTAACAGACTTTCCAGAACTCTGTCCCTATCTTTGTCCAATTGTACTAAGCTCCAAGTACTAGATTTAAGGAAAAATAGATTGACATGCGAGATTCCCAAATATTCTGCATCTTTTCAAAGGTTGTGAGTTTTAAGTGTTGGTTATAATAAGCTTACTGGTGGTATCTATGATTGGATCACAAATCTCACTCAAATACAGTTGTTGGATTTATCCAATAATAAATTAAGTGGAAGAATACCATCTAATCTCAGGAGACTCAAAGGATTTCAAATGCTTGGGTCTTCCCAACTTAGTGGTGAGACATTATACTACGAAGTGCAGTTTGACATCAAGGGTTTTGAATATTCTCTAACATATGTGCTATTGACAAACACAATATTTGACTTGTCTAGCAATAATTTAATTGGAGAAATACCTCCAAGCATGGAAAGTTTGAGTGCCTTGCGGTTGTTGAATTTATCTGGAAATCAATTGGAAGGGAAAATCCCCGCATCTCTAAGTGAGATACCTACTTTGAAGCAATTAGACTTATCTACAAATAATTTGAGTGGAGAGATTCCTCAAGAACTCTCTAAATTAACCAAGTTGGCATCTCTAGATGTATCATTTAACAAATTATGCTGGCTAATCCCAGAAGGAATTCAATTGGACACTTTCAATACAACTTCATTTCAAAGGAACAAGTGCCTATGTGGTTATCCTTTGCAAGCATGCAATGAAACCAAAAAAAAAAAAATGGAACTCCTACAAATGTTAGTAAAGTTTGAGAATGACTAAGTCATGTGGATGAACATATCTCATTAATTGCATTAAGCTTAAGAATAAGGATTGAATTTGATAAAGTTGTAACACTCATAATTATGTGGGATAAAACTTGGCATTGGATGGTACCTCTAAAAATAAAACCATTTTATAAAGTGTATTGATTCCCAAAATAACATAAACGTTTATCTACCCATAATGTTATTATCATAACATATATAATATTCTATTATCATGGATACTTTTTATGATTAGTTTTTATATTTTTTTTATTTTCGTGCTATTTTATATTTTGTATATCTACCCATAATGTTATTATCATAACATATATAATATACTATTATCATGGATACTTTTTATGATTAGTTTTTATATTTTTTTTAATTTTCGTGCTATTTTATATTTTGTATATATGGTTATAAAGTTTAACTACTAAAAACAAAAATCATTGTATTTTGCAATTTTCCTCTTCGTCTTTTACTTCTTAGTTTGCAATTGCACGCTTTTGTAGGGTGTTCTATTAATCTCTTTTTAATTTGAATCATGGATTAATGAGTTGCAATTGAAGGGTTTTTTATTTATATTTTAATAAGTGGTAAAATCAAATCAATATATTTAGAATGATAAAATTCATCTTTTTAAATAAATATTTTTAAAATAAATATTAATTATTATATTAAAAATGAAATTATGATTTTTTTTATTATAAAAAATTTCAAATTATAAATAAAATGGAAAAAACTATTAATATATAATTGTTGCATATAAATTTAATTATTATTAATCAATTATTAATAATAAATAAAATTGAGATATATAATTCATAAAACTAAACAGTTTAAAATTTTATGCTAATAATTATATAAGTTTTATAATGATAAAAATTACGATAGAATTGAACACCGCAACTATCACAATATTATATTATATTTTTCAGGGTAGTCACTATGTTATATTGTTCTTTCTTTTAATAATCATGTGGAATATGATTATCTCTATTACCCCACACATGGTTGAAGTACTTCTCTTTAACCCTATGCAAGATGAGATTATACAAAAACTCCCCACAAACTTAGACGATAACAATTCCCATCCTTCAATTTCTTTATATGAGTGCCCTATATGTTACCGGAGTATACCAATCTCCTAAATGACTTAAAAAATTGTCTAATTGATATTATCTTAAAATAGCATTTTATTTCCTAAATGACCTAAACATTTGTCCACCCATGACACTATTATCATAAAGTATATATTGATATTTTGTAAAATTTAGATTTGATGAGGTTGCAACCTTAATCACGTGACATAAACTACAACTTGTTGATATTTTGATGTAACTATGAAAGATATTCTTTTGTATTTGTATTGGTCAAACCTCGAGAATGTTATTGTATAAATCGACTCAATATAAATTATTATTTTATTGTTATCCTTATTGTAAAGTCAAAACAACCCATCTTAGGATTGCGTCTTTTCGGGAGTCAATTATGTGTATAAATAGAGGTCGATTTCCTCTCATTTGTATACACACACAACTCACCTTCTCTTGTGTATTTGGAGCATAGCAAAGAAGGTCTAGCACATGAGGTCTTGGTTTCTTGGTCTTTGGTATCTTGGTCTTTGTCTATTTGTGGAGAACTATAGTGTGACATTGTACTTGTTGAAGGAATCTATACTGAGGAATTGGTTGTTGAGTTTTTTCTCCCACAAGGGTTTCCCAGGATATATCTTGTGTTCTATGATTGTTTATCTTTCAGTGATCCTATTACATATAATTGTTAATGAATGTTAAAAGAAGGTAACTGTAACTTTTAAAAATTTCAACATGGTATCAAAGCATGTCTGAATAGAAGACAATTCACAGATCTAGAAGAAAAAAGGAGTCATTTTTCTTGATAGGAGTGATTTCCGAACAAGACAAGACCACCAACAAGTGCACCCTAGTGGAGCACATATTTTCCTTCGACCAGATCTTTAGAATACAGAATTTGTGATTTAGGGGTGGGATGACTACCGAAGCCAAGATTGATGAGAAGTTGGAGGGAGCTGAAAAAATTCAGAGTGTGGAGGTACAAAGCATCCCTCCTCCTAGAAGAACATGATCTAGAGAAGTTCACTAAAGAATAAGTTTCAAAACCAGAGGGAGATGAGGCTAAAGCAAAGAACAAAAAAGGTATGGTTAAAGCAAAGAGGATTATTGCAGACTCCATTAAGGACCATCTTATTCATCACATATCTTCATTATCCACTCCAAAAGAAATGATGGATTCCTTAACCTGACTGTTTGAAGGAAACAACATCAATCGACGAATGACCTTGAGAACTCAGTTAAAGAACATGAGGATGCAGAATTCAAAAACCATCCACGCTTACTTATTAAGAGTGAACTAGATCAAGGAGCAGATAGAAGCCATTGGTGATACAATGAATGGAGAAGAAATGGTGATGACCACCTTGAATGGCCTCCCAAGGTCATGGGATGCATTTATTCAAGGGATATGCTCAAGAAGGAAGCTAGCCAAGTTCAATAGGCTATGGGAAGATTGCAACCAAGAAGAAGAAAGGATGACAATAAGAGAAGAGAAGATGACAGATGATGATCAAGCCATATCTGCCCACACCAGGAAATGAAAGAGAAAGAAATAACCCTCCTCACCCAAGAATTTTCAGAAGGGTCGAAGAAATAACTCAAATATCAAATGTTTCTGTTGTCAGAAAACGGGACACATTTCTAGGAATTTTTCCCTCATTAAGAGACCAAGGGAAAAGAAAGAAGGTAAAAGGCATCATGTTTATATAGATGAAGATGATGAGCCACCCTAGAAGGTTGCAAAGGAATATGAATCAAGTGATGAGGAGTATGTTCTTATCTCATCCCTTACAGGAACTGTCACTCATGGAAGTGACATTTGGCTCATGGACAATGGTGCTTCCAAGCACATGACAGGTTATAAGACTCCTTTTCTAACCTTACTCATAAGGATTCACTACACAAGGTGAAATTGGGAGATGACTATCAATATCTAATCAAAGGAGTAGGAGAAGCCTCCTACAAGTTAGACTCAGGAAAGCCAATGAAGATGAAGGAAGTTATATATGTTCCTAGATTGAATAAGAACCTTCTCTCGATTTCAATATTGGATGAGAAGGGGTACAAAGTTGCATTTGTTGATGGAAAAGTTCTTATGTGTCCTAGAGGGAATACTTTTGATGATGTTGTGGTGATTGGAGTTCAAGAGGGACGACTCTACAAATTAAAAAGGGAGACCAAATTCAACATTAATTCATGACACTGTGAATCCCAGTGAATTATGGCATAGAATATTTGTTCACCTACATTACAAGGCTATACCGAGTGTGAGCAAGATGGTGACAGGATTACCAGAGATCCAGGAAAAACCAAATAGCGTGTGCAAAGGTTGCGCATAAGGAAAGAACATGAAGCACTCCTTTCCCAACAACGATAGCGAAGCCAAAAGAGTATTGGACATCATGCACTCGGATGTGTGTGGACCGATGTCATCAACTTCACTAATTGGAGAGGAAGATAAAGACCTTGCGATCAGATAATGGAGGAGAATTCACTTAAGAGGAATTCAAAGAATATTGCAAGGAAGTTGGGATTAAGAGGGAGATTTATACTCCCTACAATCCCCAGTAGAATGGAGTAGAAGAAAGGAAGAATCAGATGATCATGGAAGTAGTGAAGGCTATGATCCATGATCAATATCTACCTATGCATCCATGGGCAGAAGCAACAAATACTACAGTGTACGTGCAGAACATAATTCCCCACAAAGTACTTGAAAACAAGACACCGGAGGAGATGTTTTTAGGAGAGAAGCCATAAGTCATCCATATAAGGATATTTGGTTGCCCTGTATTTATGCATGTCCCTAAGGAAAAAAGAAAAAAAATGAATCCATCCAGAAAGAATGGCATATTTTTTAGTTATAGTGACACATCGAAGGCATACATGATATATATCCTCAGTCATCGAAAAGTTGATATTAGCCGAGATGTCATCGTCGATGAGAGTGAATCTTTAGAAAATCAAAACATGACTATGCAAAAGAGGTTCATGAGGAGGAGAATAAATTTACTATAGTTCCAAAGGCATAAGCAGTTGAACTAGAGGAAGTCATTCATGAGGATAATGGCATGGTAGAACCTCAAAGGCTAGCAGAGATGCCTTCTCGCAAGAGAAGACCAAATTGGGAATAGGAGCTCATCAAAGATGTAGAAAGATATGGTGCCCCAGAAAATTATCATAGGGAAAGTAAGAAGCCAAAATTTTATTCCATCTATGTGGCATGTTTGTGTGATATCATGGATGAAAAACCGTACAATTATGAAGAGGTTGTAGAAAATATGGCATGGAAGGATGCCACGAGGGAGGAATATTAGTCCATAGTAAATAATGATGTCTGGGATGTGGTCCCTAGACCGAAGGAGAAATCAATAGTAAGTTATGTTATAACCCTATATTTCATAGGATCAGATCGTGATTGAAATTTCTTCCTTCGAATATTTTATGTGGTAAATGATATTTCATTCTGCAAATAATTTCCCAAAGGAAAAGGGAAATAAATCATAAGCAGGGATTTTCATTTTAGAATACGTCCTAAGTTAATCAAATTTGGTTAATTTAGCGCAGGAAAATAAAACCATGGTGTAAAAGTGGAAAATGTAAGCTTAGCGCTACCCATTTTATATTTTTATCCTAAGTTTCTAACGTATAATACTTGTTGTTGTGTAGTGAGTAATCCTTGCGCTAATCTCATTGGCGACATCCATCAGCGCCTATATCGACGATCCTTAGTGCATTTCAGACCCCCCGACCTTTCTTCCTTTAACGACAGGGGGGGTGGTCCGGAAAAGTGGTTTCCCAACCATGGGTCCTACCTAACATGGCACCTCCGCGTTATTTCAGACCCCCCCCCCTTCTAAAATCTACTTACCACCTACCCCCCCTCCAGAATCCTACCAAACCACCACCCGATACCACCTACACCCCCTCTTACACCTATCCTCCACTCACCCTACCTCTTATCATTCCCACCTATCGCATCATGCCACATGTCTTCCACAATCCCGATACCTCTCACCCCGCGTATCTACTCCTCCTCTCATCGCATGCCACCTGTCCCCTCATTCCTAATACCGTCCACCTCTCTTCCTATCCCTACCACTTCACTCCACATCTACTCATCCCATCTCCACTGGACACTTGCCCCCACATCATCATATCCATTAGCCAATTAAATTTTCCCACATGATTATTGGCCATCAACTGGCACGTAATGATCCCGCGTCATCCTATTTGAAACCAAACATATCCCCCCATGACCATTTGACTGGCCACTGCCCCATAACAAGCCCGCATTGAGCTAAGTTGTCATTGCCATCACCCACCTTCAACTGCAAGTTTTTCTCCTAGAAAATATATTCAACGGTACAGATGATAAAGAAACTTGTAAGAGAGAATAGTAAGCATACTTTGCGGATTAAAAACAGTGGCATGAAGATACTCGAAAACAGAAGATCAACAAGTAATCATCATTTCCATATCTTAATGCATAATACTTTAAGAAAGTAACCACAGTCACCAATAAAGACCATGAAACTAAGAAAGAGTTGAAGACAGATCATCAACAACCTCCATCAAATCAATAGACAGTTCCAGGATCCAAGCATAATTCATCTACAAGCTCCAGCATTTGAATCACTTGGCAGTTTGTTGCATCTAAAGTTTATTTTTAGTAAATCAAATCAAGCACCTGAAATCTGGACCGATCCTAAAGATTCCTATGTTTTTTGTAATTAGAGATATAGTCAGATTAAATAAATCCTGCTCATTTATGACATGGTTCGATGTAAATAAATTGTATAAATACTTCCCATTTCGAAGTATTATAGGTTGTTGGGACTTGTTAGTAGGATAGGACCAATATTGTAAAGTAGTTCACAGAGCCCCCTTTAATCAAATTTAAGTAATACAAGATAATCTTTTCAGGATTTCTGTGGCATATCTATTTGGTGAAGTGTCTCTTCTGTAATATGTTTTCCCTATTACATATTGGTTTCTTTCTGAATTATTCAATAGAAGATTAAGAGAAAATTTGTTTAAAAGTACACTATGTTTCTGGCTTTGGATAATTTCTGTGTTTTCTACTAGAGGGTTAGTTCCATAATTCTTAATTTCTCTGGTACAATACTCTTTCCTCACCTTTTCTTTCACATCACTCAACAATCTCAATAATCCAACATAGGTGCCTATCTTGCCCTTCAATTTTTCCTGTAGAACCTGCCTTGATTGAATTAGGCCTCTTTAACTCCATTTCCCAATGGCCCATTTTACCTGTTCCAACCAACCAATTTAAAAACCAAACTTTGTACTTTCATAACTAGCCTAAAATTCCCAACAAACAAAGCTAAATCTTATAGAGAGATCCCTCTCTGAGTCTAAGAGGGCTATATCCTAGACTTCAAAGTGGTTTTGTAGTTACCTCTGCCCATTTCTTCTTCATCCTGAGAAATTACAGAGTGCTAACATAATGGCGACCATACTGGGGATCTGAACATTTCATGTTCCTCGGAGAAATGTATCAAGTTACAGATTTGATAACTGATGGTGGACAATGATCAGATACATCAAGGCTGAATCATTCACCTGGTGACTCCAAACAGTTTCAAGATGATCTAAAGACTTCACTGGAGGATGAACCTGACCAACAGAAACATGAAAAAAACACTATGGAGGGATCAAGCATTCAAATTGGAATTTCATCCCAGGCATAATATGTTGTATTCTTAGTTATTTTTTCAAGAGATTTTTCCAATGTATACTATATTTGAAAAAATATCATAAACCTGTATCAAATTATTTTCCTTTGAAGATTGTAAATACAGATTCTCTTTATGTTTTTCATCCTGGTCGAAACCCTTTTGCTGCAACTTATATTGGTCATATTCCATTTGATGATCCTCAAGAAACCAAGGCTATTTTTACAGCTGATGTACAAACCCCCATACCCTTTAAAGTCGCAGACAGATACAAGCCTCTCATCTTACCTCCAATACTCCATGGTTTCCCTAAAAATGATCACAAATACCTTCCCAGGTTTGATGGAGAATATGGTAGCATCACTGTTGAAAAACATATTCAAGGTTTTGAAATTTTTCTTAACCTTTTTGAGGTTGACGAAGATGATATTTGTATCATGATTTTTTCTCTATCTTTGCAAGGTAAAGCTAAAGAGTGGTTCAAAAAAATTCCAGCTACAAGCATTGGTGATTTCCATAAGTTTGTGAAAGTCTTCCTTGATAAATGGGTGATCAAGAGGAATCCTTTTCTGATTTTAGAAGAATACAATCATTTGAAAAGGCATCAAGGAGAAACAATGCAACACTTTTTAGCCATATTCAATCAAGTTTACTTTTCAATGCCTGATGATATAAATCCTCCTCCTAGTTTACCTCTCTTACACTACCCAGATGCCTTTGATCCGGAAATGGTGTTTCAATTAAGAGAAAGGAGTACTACAACACTTGAAGAAGTGTAGAAAAATGCAATAGGTGTAGAAGATAATTTGTTGATCAAAAAGTCAAAGTTGAAGACATAATAAAAGGAAAACATAGAGAAGGAGCATCTGACATCTTTAGAAGTGAAACTAGACATTCTGGAAAGCACAATTAAAGAAATGATTCAAAAGATTATCATGAGAGATGAACTTGTTGTTCAAAAACACTATGTTTCATTTTTTGCATAAAAATAAAGGGTCATTGTTCCTAAACATTTTTCTTCTTATCCTCGGTATCATAGATAAAAAAATGATTGTTTTATGTACTCACTGCACGACTTGGAAAAAGATGAAACTCAAAATCATCTTGTGGAGGAGGAATCAACTGATCTAATGTGTATTCTTGATGGCATTTCTTATATGGATAATCTACCCAAGTATGATCAATATGATGATGACTACATCAAGGTTGACTCTTCAAATCAATCAAAACCATATTTTTGGGAGGAAGAAGCTCAATTGCAACAACTCAATTATGACAACCATCCTGTGCATATTAATTATGACAACAATGAGGAAAATGCAGAAAACTCTCAAGTAAGTGAAATATATTTTCCTTTATGTCTTGCCTCATTCCAATTTCTAAGAGAAATCTATAAGCAAGCAGACCAACAAGTTGTCAATAGTAGGAATGGATAATTTTCTAATGATTCAATTGAGGATGTCATCTGTGATATAGAAGTTGTTCTAGCTCCAAAATTGCAGCCCTTGAGTTACATTGATTTTCAAACCACAGATGAAATCTTAGAGCCTGAAACAGATTTTGAGTTAATGAAAATAATTATGTACCATTAAGCTTTAATTCATTCCAGTTTTCCAAAAATAATCTTGATCATGTCCTGAATAATAAGCACATAGAAAATTATGAAGTTTCATTGGAACCAATGCAACAGTCATCTCAGTTTCTACAGGATCCAATAGTCGATGTTTTGGATGATCTGTGTAGTCAAAGTCCTGTTCCATTAGCTAGCTATGAGCTTAAAAGAAGTTATGATATAGACTTGATTAGGCAGTCGGTTTCATGGTCTTGTTCAACAAGAGTCTCATTACATAGCTCTTCAGAAAATTTGCAGCCATACCGAGAATTGTATGAGGATATAGGAAGCATATGTACAATACCCAATCATGATTTGAATTGATTGAATTTGAATATCAAGGAATAGGTCATGTCTATCATGATCCTTTAGCTATCTACATGGAGGATCTTTTCACTTCAAAATGCCAATTGATTTCCAATGCCTCTTTGTTTTTTCATAGTTCCAAAGATCTATATTCTGAATATTAGGATGAAAATTAGTTTCTAGTGCCCTTACAAGCTCTAGTTCAGATGTTTGTTAAAAACAATGAAGGAGTGAAGGTATTAGATCAGATTTTTGACTGGTTATATTGCATATTTCACATTGTTTGAAGTTAAGCATTCAGTTTTAGAATAAGATTGTGTTATCACACTAAGTTGCCTTGGGTCTTTAGCCTTTAGTTTCATCTTTTCTTAAGCCCTTAGATTTTAATTTTTTACTTGTCCCCTTTAAAAGTGTGTTTGTTTAGGTACCCTTGATAAATAAAGTTTTAAGTCAGGACTTATGTTTTTATCCTCACACAAATTTTAGACTTAGGACTGTTTTTTCATGACTTATCTTTTGATTCCCTTCATGACTTGACACTAGGATCGACTCACCCCATGATCATATTGATTTGACATGCCATATTTCTCACTCATGCCCCTCATAGCCTTGCCTTGTTGTCCCCTTTGTCCTTTTCTTACTGTCCAATCATTTTTTGAAATGGAGCGCTTCCAACTCATCAGGTGTTTTCGTAGCGCACTCCCTGTCCATCATAGTCTACCATGATTTGTGGTTACGATGCTAATGCCATCTCTTCCTTGTTTTCAGTGCCAAAGGTGGTTAAAATATGATTTCAAGATTTCATATTTATGAGCTCTGATAAGAAATTTTGAATTTTTAAAAAATCAAGTTGTTGCGCTGCACAAACTACCAGTTTCGGCCAGTTGGCAGTAGTGCTACCAGATCTTATGTTGAGGTGGATTCGGAGGTCGAATTGCTCGTGAATATTTCCTGAGATTTTGTTGAGGCCTCGAACTATCTTTATTCCATAGTTATTCTGCGTTCTTCCTCCTCTGCACATCAATTTCAAGGAGAATTAACACTCATAATTTTTGTAATTATCGTGCTTGCATAGTTGGAGGAGATCTTTCCTCGTGCCATCCTATCAGTTTTTTCCCTCCATTCAAACCTACAGATCTCACCACCTGTCTATTTATTTTGATACATCTTCCCACCATTTCCACTGAGCTCATAGTATCCTAGCAGGCCTTATCCTCTGCATGCGCGGTGTGCTACCTATAGACGCTACTCAAACTACATTGTTTCTCCCCTTCCTCCTCTGACAGTTGAGTCGGGTTGTTTCAACCCAGTTTTCAAAGACCATTATAGGGTATCCCTTCAACATATATTTTTATCAGTGTTCATACCTACACACATTCAAGGGAGGGATTTATACGACCATTTTTAGCTAGCTAGCAACCAGTCTAGATTATCCTACTGGTTATTGTTGAAATAATGTAACTGCGAAGAGAATTCTTATTATTATTGGATTAGATCCCCATTGTGGATTAATCATGTCATTATTATTATTATTATTATTGGGTTAGTCCCCATTGTGGATTAATCATGTCGGTAATTGTATAAGGACCAAATCCCCTTTTGCAGATTGGTCATCGGAAAATTACAAAGGGCATAATAAGAAGTCGGCCCCAACAGTTATTATGGAAGACCCATAATTAATTAAAGGTGGTTTTACCCACCCAAAGTGAGAGGTCGGCCCTTCCAGTTGTGACCTTTCACACGTGCCAGTCTTGTATAAATAAGAGGCTAGCGCCTCACTTCAAACACACAACTTACTTTCTCATTCTCTTATGAGGCAAGCTGCAATTACCAGTTGGAGAGAGGGAGAAGAGTGGCGCATCTCTTGGGGAGGAATATTTGTATTGGTTTAAGTTATCTCTTGAACATTGTATAAGCTATTTATGAAAAGGAAGTTTTGTTGGGTTTTCTTTCCCTAGAGGGTTTCCCAGGATAAATGTTGTGTCTCTTGTGAATGTGTATTTCTCAGTGATCTTGTTCTTATGATGCTCTTATCTATTGAAATGAAAAGAGATATAATAATGGAATAAACATTAACATGGTATCAGAGCCAACCTGAAGGAAACACTATTTGCAAGAGAAAAACGTCGCTGCTGCAGCACCTGCAAATTAAGGTTTTGAAAAAGTATCTCTTTTCAGCTCCCTAACCTCCTAGAAAGTTGCACCCTCCCCCAAGGATCAATTTGGCACCTAGAGCGCACCTTTTCAGTGGTTGGATCTTCCGCAAAGTGAAACCCTAGTTTCACAAAAATACCAGAAGTACCAGAAAACCAGTACCAGAAGTACCAGAAGTACCAGAGTACCAGAAGTACCAGAAGCACCAGTCCAGAAATATGCAGATCATATTTGACGGGGTAAAAATTGGATTTTCTTAGATCCGAGGACACCAGGCTACCCGCCTCAGCCAAGCGCACCTCCTGGTAAAGTCAAAATTTTATTTCGAGCATTTTCAATTTTTGGTTATTTTTGTTGCCGCAAATATAAGATGTTTGCAAGCACAAAGATTGTTGAGAAACTAGAAGGCATAGACAACTTCCATGCCTGGAAGTATAGGATCGGTCTGATCCTTGCAGAGAATGACCTATCAAGATTTATCAAAGAAGAATTGGAGGAACCTGAAGATGTCGTAGAGAAAGAAAAGCATTGGAAGGACTCAATCAAGGCTCAAAGAATCATTGCAGATTCAATCAAAGACCACCTGATCCTGTATGTATCGTCCAAGAAAACTCCGAAGGAGATGTTTGATGCTGTAAGCAAACTATATGAAGGAAAGAACATCAATCGAAAGATGAATCTAAGAACTCAGTGGAAGAATGCACCCAAGAAGAGACAAGGGTAGCCAACCGCGAAGCACTACTAGCAAGGGACGATGATCAAGCCCTAGCTACTCATACAAAAGGAGGAAGGAATAAACCCTAATTCAAAAGGGAATCTCATAGAGAATCGCAACCATCAAACAAGTTCAACAACCAAGAATCTCATTCAAGAAATTTTCAGAAGAAAGGACAATGCAAGGGACGAGATCTCTCATCTATAAAATTCTATCATTGTGATAAGATGGGACACATGGCGAATAATTTTCCAGTCAGAAGAGAAGAGTACAAGAGGAAGAATAAGAGGCAACATGCTCACATTGCCGAATATGAAGAACCACATATGAAGATGATTAAGGTCCATGTCTTGATCTCAGCTCTCTCAGGATCTATATCACCTGGAGAGGACACATGGCTCATTGATAGCGGTGCATCAAAGCATATGATAGGTAAGAAAAATACTCTCTCTTGTATTTCAGAAAAGAAGTTTTCTCAGAAAGTAACTCTTGGAGATGATTATCAATATCCCATCAAGGGAATAGG
>JZKD02S0719841.1:334310-369413 GCA_000966675.3 Picea glauca | reverse complement strand
ATTGGATTAATCCCCATTGTGGATTAATCATGTCGGTAATTGTATAAGGACCAAATCCCCTTTTGCGGATTGGTCATCGGACAATTACAAAGGGAAGAATAAGAAGTTGGCCCCAGCAGTTATTATGGAAGACCCAGAATTAATTAAAGGTGGGTTTACCCACCCAGAGTGAGAGGCCGGCCTACCAGTTGTGACCTTTCACATGTGCCAGTCTTGTATAAATAAGAGGCTAGTGCCTCACTTCAAACATACAGCTCACTTGCTCATTCTCTTATGAGGCAAGCTGCAATTACCAGTTGGAGAGAGGGAGAAGAGTGGCGCATATCTTGGGGAGGAATAACTATATTGGTTTAAGTTATCTCTTGAACATTGTATAAGCTATTTATGAAAAGGAAGTTTTGTTGGGTTTTCTTTCCCTACAGGGTTTCCCAGGATAAATGTTGTGTCTCTTGTGAATGTGTATTTCTCAATGATCTTGTTCTTATGATGCTCTTATCTATTGAAATGAAAAGAACTATAATAATGGCATAAACATTAACAGTTATCACCAATCCATAGCCCTAAAAATATTATCCTAAACTATGGAGACTCCTCAGAAGAAGAAGTCACACAAGGGAGGCCATGTTGTTAGAACTGAGCCTGTAGACATGCATCTATTTGAGGCAGAGCCCATAGCCAGAGAATTTTTTCAAAGGGTGTGATGCCTCTCTTTCTGCCAAAATATGCAAAGAGGTCATCCTAAGGTGACAAGGCAGTTTGCCTTACATTTTGATGGCCTGAAGAACAAGGTAGGGGACATAGAATTTGAGGTGTCTGAGACCTCTATTTCAGTTTCTATAGGAATCCCTATCACTGGTGAGAGTTGGTTTAAATCCATGGCCTTAGATGCAGCCTATGCCAAATATTTTCTCAAGCCTGAATATCAAGCTGATAATCTAAAGGTGTGCCAAGAAATCATCTAATTGAGCAGTTTGATAAAATATTGAGGATCATTCAAAGGTACTTTACGCGTGAATGGATGTTCAATACACTATACCAGTACCATATAAGGCTTCTGTTGCATTTTACTGGAAAAATGGAAATGAGCATTCCCTATTATTTGCTAAGGAGCATAGGCAAGATGCCAGACATGGTTCAATCCAATTATAAGCCTGTGGATACTAGCATTTTTCATTCTGGGTTGATTAGAATGTTGGTTTTTGAAGAGATAGGTAAGAAGGATATCTCATGGGAACATTTCATTATTTCTTCTCACATGAAATTGGATATAGTAGCTACTCCTCAGTCGCAAATAGCAAGCCCTTTACCATCCACTAGTGTTGCTAAAGCAGGTACTAACAAGAAGAGAAAGAGAAGAGTTCCTATTCAATATCAAGAGGCCATCAAGGAGGTTGCAAGAACTGAGGAGGAGGATTATCATTCTCCACAGAGAGACCTTTCACCCCCTCCTCCACCAGAGTTAGAAGAAGACCCTTCTTCTACTAAAACTACAACAAAGAAATGAAAGAAGCTACACTTCTCCTCATCTCCTTCAACAACCAGCATCAAGGTCAGAAGGCCTTTCATAAGATCATCATCTCTTAAAGAGGTTTTTGAAGAACAAGCCCTACCAAAAGTCTCTATCCTTCAAAAGAAGAAAAATAAGGGCCAAGGCAATGGAAATCCTATGGAGAAGAAAAAAGAAAATCCTTGTGTGGAGAAGAAAGAAGAAGTCCCTGTACATAAGAAGAAAGATAAAGGAAAAGGCATCAAGAATCCTATTGAGATAGACAAAGTAATTCCTATGCAACAGGAAGAGGAAACCATGAAAAATTCTGATGAGACTGTTCACATCACTACTCCACCTAACATCCATACGTTCAAAAGATTAATCAGGCAACTTAGGGATGCTAGGAAGGAGGTGGCTCACTTGAAATAAAAAGCCATGTTTGATAGGGTTAAGATGAAAGAACTCATGGATGTCTACAACCACACTCTTGATCTAGCAAGGTTTACAGCAAGAAAGGCCCAGCCTCTCCATAGGAATATCAAAAACCTTTATAGGCAGAACAAAGACTTTCAGTCTCAAAACAGAAAGCTGAAAGAAGAGTTGCAACATTTCCAAGACGATATGGCTCAAAGAAACTTGGATGTGTTGATTGAAGCTGCTATTGAACAAGAGAAGCCAACAGCCAAATAAAGCATAGTTCCAGTGAAGAAGCCTACTGCTGCTAAAGGGAAGCATGTTGTTTTGCCAAAGGGAAGTCCTCCTTACACAAGAAGGAGTGTCAGGTTGAATGAAGTAATTGGTGAGAGGTGAATTTCATTTTTGAGGATGGCCCCTTTTTGCAAGAATATGTAATTAAGGAAATACTTCCTCTGCCACCTATACAGGCTATACCGGTTTCTAAATGCATACTGTTCATAGTTTTGGTGATCTGCAAAGAGTGAATTTTTTTGACACTAGTAGCAAAGACATTCTGTAGCACTTTATCACTACAAAATTGTCTAATTTTCAAAGTTCTATATGTATTATTTCTATAACGCTACCTAATTTCCTAAGAATGATGGAGCGATGGCGCTACTAACTGCCTAAGGGTGCTACCAAATCTATCAGCATTGAAAGGATGGTGTTGTGAATTCAGTTGGGCACTATCAAATTTCACGTAGACAAACAGGATGGCGCTACCAAAATTCTGGCAGAGACCGAATTCTACACAGAGGCACATAGGATGGCGCTACCAAAATTCTGGCAGAGACCGAATTCTACATAGAGGCACATAGGTTTGTGCTACTAAAATTTTGGCAGCTACTGAATTCTACATAGAGGTATACATGGCTTGCCACTACCCATTCAACATTCCTATTTTGGAGGTCACGCTACGGAATCTCACTACCAAATGACGCTACCAACAGGTACCATGGATATAGGGGGCTCGAATTATCATCTTAGTGAATGGTTGATGATGTGGAAGATAGACAAAGATAACAATTGATAACATGATGACAGTTACAAGCATCTAAAGGACACTTGGCACATATGGAGATGTGCATCAACAGAAGATCAAGTTAGTTCAAATTTGGTTGGATCAATGGCCAACATTTTCCCTTTTTATAGCACAGTTGTAGTTTAAGCTGTTAGATGAAGTAACTACTAGGAGATTTTCATGGGATGAAGGCCAACTCGCATCTCCAACTGTTGCCTCTCTTTTTTGTTATAAATAGATAGATGAAATGCTTCAGTAGGTTCGAATGGTTGAGCTAGGCTCCCTTATACTGTAATATTTTGATGAAGTTATTGTGATCTGGTTATCTCAGCGACGACATCCATTAGCGCCCAGATTGACGGTCTTAGTGAATTTCAGACCCCCCGACCTTTCTTCCTTTAACCATGGGGCGGGGGGCGGTCCAGAAAATTGGTTTCCCCACCATGGGTCCTACCTAACATGGCACCTCCGCATTATTTCAGACTCCCCCTCTCAAATCTACTTACAACCTTACCCCCCCCCTCTGAAATCCTACCAAACCACCACCCGATACCACCTACACCCCCGCTTACACTTTTCCTCCACTCACCCTACTGCTTACCATTCTCGCCTATTACATCATGACACATATCTTCCACAATCCTGATACCTCTCGCCTCGCGTATCTACTCCTCCTCTCACCGCACACCACCTGTCCCCTCATTCCTGATACCATCCACTTCTCCGCCTATCCCTACAGCTTCACTCCCACATCTATTCATCACATCTCCACTGGACACTTGCCCCCATGTCATGATATCCATTACCCAATTTAATTTTCCCACATGATTGTTATCCATCAACTAGCACGTAACGATCCCGCGCCATCCTATTCGCAACCAAACATATCCCTCAATGACCATTTGACCGACCACTACCCCATAACAAGTCCGCGCTGAGCTAAGCTGTCATCGCCATCACCCACCTTCAACTGCAAGTTTTTCTCCCGACAAAGATATTCAATGGTATAGATGGTAAATAAACTTGTACGAGAGAATAGTAAGAAGAATCTGCGGATTAAAAACAGTGGCATGAAGATACTCGACAACAAAAGATCAACAAACCGTCATCATTTCTAGATCTTAATGCATAATACTTGCAGAAAGTAGCCACAATCACCAATAAATACCATGCAGCTAAGTAGAAGTCGAAGACAGATCATCAACAACCTCCATCAAATCAGAAAACAATTCCAGGATCCAAGCAGAATTCATCTACAAGCTCCAGCATTCGAATCACTTGGCAGTTTGTTGCATCTAAAGTTTATTTTTAGTAAATCAAATCAAGCACTTGAAATCTGGACCGATCCTAAAGATTCCTATGTTTTTTGTAATTAGAGATATAGTCAGATTAAATAAATCCTGCTCATTTATTACAGGGTTCAATGTAACTAAATTGTATAAATACTTCCCATTTTGAAGTATTATGGGTTGTTGGGACCTGTTAGTAGGATAGGAACAATATTGTAAAGCAGTTCACAGAGCCCCCTTTAATCAAATTTCAGTAACACAAGACAAGCTTTTCAGGATTCATGTGGAATATTTATTTGGTGAAGTGTCTCTTCTATAATATTTTTTCCCTGTTACATAGTGGTTTCTTTCTGAATTATTCAATAGAAGATTAAGAGCATAATTTGTTTAAAAGTACACTCTGTTTCTGGCTTTGGATAATTTCTATGTTTTCTACTAGAGGGGTTAGTTCCAAAATTCTTAATTGCTCTGGTACAATACTCTTTCCTCACCTTTTCTTTCACATCACTCAAAAATCTCAAGAATCCAACATAGGTGACTATCCTACCCTGTAAGTTTTCCTATAGAACCTGCCTTGATTGAATTAGGCCTATTTGACTCCATTTCCCAATGGCCCATTTTACCCGTTCCAACCAACCAATTTAAAAACCAAAATCTATACTTTCATAACTAGCCTAAAATTCCCAGAAAACAAAGCTAAATATTATAGAGAGATCCCTCTCTGAGTCTAGGAGGGTTAGATCCTATACTCCAAAGTGGTTTGGTAGTTACCTCTGCCCATTTCTTCTTCAGCCTGAGAAATTACAAAGTGCTAACAAGTTCAAAATGGATCTACAAGATGAAACATTCCGCTGATGGAAGTATTGAAAAGTATAAGGTTATATTTGTGGCTTGAGGATTCTCTCTGAAGGAGGGAATTGACTATGAGGAGACATTTTCTCATGTGGCGAGATATATCTCGATCAAGACTATACTTTAGTTGGCTGCAGTAATGAATTGGAAGGTGCATCAGATGGATGTGAAGACAACCTTCTTGAATGGTGAAATAAAAGAGGAAGTATATGTGCAACAACCACAAGGGTTTGAGGTAAATGACAGTGAGACACATGTGTGCAGATTAAAGAATGATTTATATGGATAAAAGTAGGCACCCAAAGCATGGCATGGTAGGATCAATAGTTTTCTAACGAGCTTAGGATTTACAAAGAGTAGTGCAGATCCTAACCTTTACTTTAAGGTTGTGGATGATGGTCCGGTAATACTATTGTTGTATGTGGATGACCTGTTTCTAACAGTTGTGGAAAAGCTCATCTTAGAGTGTAAGAGAAAATTGGTTGCTGAGTTTGAGATGAAAGATCTTGGTATGATGCATTACTTTTTAGGTCTCGGGGTATGGCAGAGATAAGATGAGATATTTTTGAATCAAGGGAAGTATGCAGTGGAAATCTTGAAGAGGTTCGGGATGTTGGATTGCAAGGCAATGGCTACACCTATGATATCAAATATGAAGTTGTTGCAGGATACGACTTCATAAACTGTGGATGTTACTTTATACAAGAAGATGGTGGGTTCGTTGATGTACTTGATGAACACGAGACTGGATATATGTTTTTCCATGAACACCCCGAGTCAGTATATGGAGCATCCCAGGTAGGTTCATTTGGTCACAAAAAAACATGTGATGAGGTACCTTAAGCGTACATTGGATTATGGTCTCAGGTATGTGACATACCATGAGTTCGGGTTATATGGATACTCAGATTCAAATTGGGCCGACAATATTCCTGATTGGAAGAGTACTTCGACATATTGCTTCAATCTAGGCTCTAGTATGGTTTCGTGGAGCCGCATGAAGCATTCATGTGTAGCACTCAGTACGACTGAGGATGAATATGTGGCAACATGTGCAACATGTAGAGAAGTAGTGTGGCTTCAGAAGTTGTTGTCTAGGTTATTTGGTCTCAAACTGGAGGCGACCTGCATTTGGTGTGACAACTAGAGTTGCATGAAGTTGTCAGAGAATCTGGTGTTCCATGATATGTCGAAGCATATCAAGATCAAATATCACTATATCANTGGACCGATCCTAAAGATTCCTATGTTTTTTGTAATTAGAGATATAGTCAGATTAAATAAATCCTGCTCATTTATGACATGGTTCGATGTAAATAAATTGTATAAATACTTCCCATTTCGAAGTATTATAGGTTGTTGGGACTTGTTAGTAGGATAGGACCAATATTGTAAAGTAGTTCACAGAGCCCCCTTTAATCAAATTTAAGTAATACAAGATAATCTTTTCAGGATTTCTGTGGCATATCTATTTGGTGAAGTGTCTCTTCTGTAATATGTTTTCCCTATTACATATTGGTTTCTTTCTGAATTATTCAATAGAAGATTAAGAGAAAATTTGTTTAAAAGTACACTATGTTTCTGGCTTTGGATAATTTCTGTGTTTTCTACTAGAGGGTTAGTTCCATAATTCTTAATTTCTCTGGTACAATACTCTGTCCTCACCTTTTCTTTCACATCACTCAACAATCTTAATAATCCAACATAGGTGCCTATCTTGCCCTACAATTTCTCCTGTAGAACCTGCCTTGATTGAATTAGGCCTCTTTAATTCCATTTCCCAATGGCCCATTTTACCCGTTCTAGCCAACCAATTTAAAAACCAAACTCTGTACTTTCATAACTAGCCTAAAATTCCCAACAAACAAAGCTAAATCTTATAGAGAGATCCCTCTCTGAGTCTAAGAGGGCTAGATCCTAGACTTCAAAGTGGTTTTGTAGTTACCTCTGCCCATTTCTTCTTCATCCTGAGAAATTATAGAGTGCTAACATAATGGTGACCATACTCGGGATCTGAACATTTCATGTTCCTCAGAGAAATGTATCAAGTTACATATTTGATTGCTGATGGTGGACAATGATTAGATACATCAAGGCTGAATCATTCACCTGGTGACTCCAAACAGTTTCAAGATGATCTAAAGACTCTACTGGAGGATGAACCTAACCAATAGAAACATGAAAAAACACTATGGAGGGATCAAGCATTCAAATTGGAATTTCATCCCAGGCATAATATGTTTTATTCTTAGTTATTTTTTCAAGAGATTTTTCCAATGTATACTATATTTGAAAAAATATCACAAACCTGTATCAAATTATTTTCCTTTGAAGATTGTAAATACAGATTCTCTTTATGTTTTTGATCCTGGTCGAAACCCTTTTGCTGCAACTTATATTGGTCATATTCCATTTGATGATCCTCAAGAAACCAAGGCTATTTTTACAGCTATTGTACAAACCCCCATACCCTTTAAAGTCCCAGACAGATACAAGCCTCTCATCTTACCTCCAATACTCCATGGTTTCCCTAAAAATTATCACAAATACCTTCCCAGGTTTGATGGAGAATATGGTAGCATCACTGCTAAAAAACATATTCAGGGTTTTGAAATTTTGCTTGACCTTTTTTAGGTTGATGAAGATGATATTTGAATCAGGATTTTTTCTCTATCTTTGCAAGGTAAAGCTAAAGAGTGGTTCAAAAATTTTCAAGCTACAAGCATTGGTGATTTCCATAAGTTTGTGAAATTCTTCCTTGATAAATGAGTGATCAAGAGGAATCCTTTTCTGATTTTAGAAGAATACAATCATTTGAAAAGGCATCCAGGAGAAACAATGCAACACTTTTCAGCCAGATTCAATCAAGTTTACTTTTCAATACCTGATGATATAAATCCTCCTCCTGGTTTACCTCTCTTACACTACCCAGATGCCTTTGATCTGGAAATGGCATTTCAATTAAGAGAAAGGAATACTACAACACTTGAAGAAATGTAGAACAATGCAATAGGTGTAGAAGATAATTTGCTGATAAAAAAGTCAAAGTTGAAGACACAAGAAAAAGAAAACATAGAGAAGGAGCATCTGACATCTTCAGAAGTGAAACTAGACATTCTGGAAAGCACAATGAAAGAAATTATGCAAAAGATTATCATGAGAGATGAACTTGTTGTTCAAAAACACCATGTTCCATTTTTTGCAGAAAAAGAAAGGGTCATTGTTCCTAAACATTTTTCTTCTTATCCTCGGTATCATAGATAAAAAAATGATTGTTTTATGTACTCACTGCAAGACTTGGAAAAAGATGAAACTCTAAATCATCTTGTGGAGGAGGAATCAGTTGATCTAATGTGTATGCTTGATGGCATTTCTTATATGGATAATCTACCCAAGTATGATCAATATGATGATGACTACATCAAGGTTGACTCTTCAAAGCAATCAACAACATATTTTTGGGAGGAAGAAGCTCAATTGCAACAACTCAATTATGACAACCATCTTGTGCATATTAATTATGACAACAATGAGGAAAATGCAGAAAATTCTCAAGTAAGTGAAATATCTTTTCCTTTATGTCTTGCCTCATTCCAATTTCTAAGAGAAATCTATAAGCAAGCAGACCAACAAGTTGTCAATAGTAGGAATGGAGAATTTTCTAATGATTCAATTGAGGATGTCATATGTGATATAGAAGCTGTTCTAGATCCAAAATTGCAGCCCTTGAGTTACATTGATTTTCAAACCAAAGATGAAATCTTAGAGCCTGAAACAGATTTTGAGTTAATGAAAATAATTCTGTACCATTAAGCTTTAATTCATTCCAGTTTTCCAAAAAGAATCTTGATCATGTCCCGAATAATAAGCACATAGAAAATTATGAAGTTTCATTGGAACCAATGCAACATTCGTCTCAGTTTCTACATGATCCAATAGTTGATGTTTTGGATGATCTGTGTAGTCAAAGTCCTGTTCCATTAGCTAGATATGAGTTTAAAAGAAGTTATGATATAGACTTGATTAGGCAGTCGATTTCATGGTCTTGTTCAACAAGAGTCTCATTACATAGCTCTTCAGAAAATTTGCAGAGATACCAAGAATTGTATGAGGATATAGGAAGCATATGTACAATACCCAATCATGATTTGAATTGGCTGAATTTAAATATCAAGGAATAGGTCATGTCTATCATGATCCTTTAGCTATCTACATGGAGGAGCTTTTCACTTCAAAATGCCAATTTATTTCTAGTGCCTCTTTGTTTTTTCATAGTTCCAAAGATCTATATTATGAATATCAGGATGAAAATTAGTTTCTAGTGCCCTTACAAGCTCTAGTTTAGATGTTTGTTAAAAACAATGAAGGAGTGAAGGTATTAGATCAGATTTTTGACTGGTTATATTGGATATTTCACATTGTTTGAAGTTAAGAATTCAGTTTTAGAATAGGATTGTGTTATCACACTAAGTTGCCTTGGGTCTTTAGCCTTTAGTTTCATCTTTTCTTAAGCCCTTAGATTTTAATTTTTTACTTGTCCCCTTTAAAAGTGTGTTTGTTTAGGTACCCTTGATAAATAAAGTTTTAATTCAGGGCTTATGTTTTTATCCTCACACAAATTTTAGACTTAGGACTGCTTTTTCATGACTTATCTTTTGATTCCCTTCATGACTTGACACTAGGATCGACTCACCCCACGATCATATTGATTTGACATGCCATCTTCTTCACTCATGCCCTTGTATCCTTGCCTTGTTGTCCCCTTTGTCCTTTTCTTACTGTCCAATCATTTTTTTAAATGGAGCGCTTCCAACTCATCAGGAGTTTCCGTAGCGCACTCCCTGTCCATCATAGTCTACCATGATTTGTGGTTATGATGTTGATGCCATCTCTTCCTTGTTTTTAGTGCCAGAGGTGGTTAAAAGATGCTTTCAAGATTTCATATTTATGAGCTCTGATAAAAGTTTTTGAATTTAAAAAAAATCAAGTTGTTGCACTGCACAAACTACCAGTTCCGGCCAGTTGGCAGTAGTGCTACCAGATCTGATGTTGAGGTGGATTCAGAGGCCAAATTGCTCGTGACTCTTTCCTGAGATTTTGTTGAGGCCTCGAACTGTCTTTATTCCACAAGTATTCCACGTTTTCCCTCCTCTGCACATCAATTTCAAGGAGAATTAACACTCAAAATTTTTGTAATTATCGTGCTTACATAGTTGGAGGAGATCTTTCCTTGTGCCATCCTATCAGTTTTTTCCCTCCATTCAAACCTACATATCTCACCACCTATCTATTTATTTTGATACATCTTCCCACCATTTCCACCGATCTCATAGTATCCTAGCAGACCTTATCCTTTGCATGCGCGGTGTGCTACCTATAGACGCTACTCAAACTACATTGTTTCTCCCCTTTCTCCTCTGACAGTTGATTCGGGTTGTTTCAACCTAGTTTTCAAAGACCATTATAGGGTATCCCTTCAACATATATTTGTATCAGTGTTCATACCTACACACATTCAAGGGAGGGATTTATACAACCATTTTTAGCTAGCTAGCAACTAGTCTAGATTATCCTCCTGGTTATCACCAATCCATAGCCCTAAAAATCTTATCCTAAAATACGGAGACTCCTCAGAGGAAGAAGTCACACAAGGGAGGCCATGTTGTTAGAACTGAGCCTATAGACATGCATCTATTTGAGGCAGATCCCATAGCCAGAGAATTTTTTCAAAGGGTGTGATGCCTCTCTTTTTGCCAAAATATGCAAAGACGTCATCCTAAGGTGACAAGGCAGTTTGCCTTACATTTTGATGGCCTGAAGACCAAGGTAGGGGACATAGAATTTGAGGTGTCTGAGACCTCTATTTTAGTTGCTATAGGAATCCCTATCTCTGGTGAGATTTGGTTTAAATCCATGGCCTTAGATGCAGCCTATGCCAAATATTTCCTCAAGCCTGAATATCAAGCTAATAATCTTTCTAAAGGTGTGCTAAGAAATCATCTGATTGAGCAGTTTGATAAAATATTGAGGATCATTCAGAGGTACTTTACGTGTGAATGGAGGTTCAATACACTATACCAATACCATATAAGGCTTCTGTTGCATTTTACTGGCAAAATGGAAATGAGCATTCCCTATTATTTGCTAAGGAGCATAGGCAAGATGTCAGACATGGTTCAATCCAAGTCTAAGCCTGTGGATACTAGCATTTTTCATTTTGGGTTGATTAGAATGTTGGTTTTTGAAGAGATAGGTAAGAAGGATATCTCATGGGAACATTTCATTATTTCTTCTCACATGAAATTGGATATAGCAGCTACTCCTTAGTCGTAGATAGCAAGCCCTTTACCATCCAATAGTGCTACTAAAGCAGGTACTAGCAAGAAGAGAAAGAGAATAGTTCCTATTCAATATCAAGAGGCCATCAAGGAGGTTGCAAGAACTGAGGAGGAGGATTATCATTCTCCACAGAGAGACCTTTCACCCCCTCCTCCACCAGAGTTAGAAGAAGACCCTTCTTCTACTAAAACTACAACAAAGAAATGAAAGAAGCTACACTTCTCCTCATCTCCTTCAGCAACCAACATCAAGGTTAGAAGGCCTTTCATAAGATCATCAACTCTTAAAGAGGCTGTTGAAGAACAAGCCCTACCAAAAGTCTCTATCCTTCAGAAGAAGAAAAATAATGGCCAAGGCAATGGAAATCCTATGGAGAAGAAAGAAGAAAATCCTTGTGTGGAGAAGAAAGAAGAAGTCCTTGTACATAAGAAGAAAGATAAAGGAAAAGGCATCAAGAAGCCTGTTGAGATAGACAAAGTAATTCCTATGCAGCAGGAAGAGGAAACCATGAAAAATTCTGATGAGACTGTTCACATCACTACTCCACCTAACAACCAGATGTTCAAAAGATTAATTAGGCAACTTAGGGATGCTAGGAAGGAGGTGGCTCACTTGAAATAAAAATCCATGTCTGACAGGGTTAAGATGAAAGAACTCATGGATGTCTACAACCAAACTCTTGATCTAGCAAGGTTTACAGCAAGAAAGGCCCAACCTCTCCATAGGAAGATCAAAAACCTTTATAGGCAGAACAAAGACTTTCAGTCTCAAAACAGAAATCTCAAAGAAGAGTTGCAACATTTCCAAGACGATATGGATCAAAGAAACTTGGATGTGTTGATTGAAGCTGTTATTGAACAAGAGAAGCCAACAGCCAAATAAAGCATAGTTCCAGTGAAGAAGCCTACTACTTCTAAAGGGAAGCATGTTGTTTTGCCAAAGGGAAGTCCTCCTTACACAAGAAGGAGTGTCAGGTTGAATGAATTAATTGGTGAGAGGTGAATTTCATTTTTGAGGATGGCCCCTTTTTGCAGAAATATGTAATTAAGGAAATACTTCCTCTGCCACCTATACAGGCTATACCGGTTTCTAAATGCATATTGTTCATAGTTTTGGTGATCTCCAAAGAGTTAATCTTTTTGACACTAGTAGCGCAGACATTCTGTAGCGCTTTAGCACTACAAAATTGTCTAATTTTCAAAGTTCTATCTGTATTCTTTCTATAACGCTACCTAATTTCCTAAGAATGATGTAGCGATGGCGCTACTAACTGCCCAGGGGTGCTACCAAATCTATCAGCATTGAAATGATGGTGTTGTGAATTCAGCTGGGCACTACCGAATTTCATGCAGACAAACAAGATGGCGCTACCAAAATTCTGGCAGAGACCGAATTCTACACAGAGGCACACAGGATGGCACTACCAAAATTCTGGCAGAGACCGAATTCTACACAGAGGCACATAGGTTCGTACTACTGAAATTTTGGCAGCAACTGAATTCTACATAGAGGTATACATGGATTTCCACTACCCATCCAACATTCCTATTTTGGAGGTCGCGCTATGAAATATCACTACCAAATGACGCTACCAACAGGTACCATGGATATAGGGGGCTCGAATTATCATCTTAGTGAATGGTTGATGATGTGGAAGATAGACACAGATAGCAACTGATAGCATGATGAAAGTTACAAGCATCTAAAGGACACTCGGAACATATGGAGATGCGCATCAACATAAGATCAAGTTAGTTCGAAGTTGGTTGAATTAGTGGCCAACATTTTCCCTTTTTATAGCACAATTGTAGTTTAAGCTGTTAGATGAAGTAACTACAAGGATATTTTCATGGGATGAAGGCCAACTCGCACCTCCAACTGTTGCCTCTCTTTTTTGTTATAAATAGATAGATGAAATGCTTTAGTAGGTTCGAATGGTTGAGCTAGGCTCCCTTATACTATAATAATTTGATGAAGTTACTGTGATCTAGTTATCTCAGCGATGACATCCATTAGCACCCAGATTGATGGTCTTAGTGAATTTCGGACCCCTCGACCTTTCTGCCTTTAACAGTGGGGGGGGTCCAGAAAATTGGTTTCCCCACCATGGGTCCTACCTAACGTGGCGCCTCTGCTTTATTTCAGACTCCCCCTCTCAAATCTACTTACAACCTACCCCCCCCCATTTGAAATCCTTCCAAACCACCACCCGATACCACCTACACCCCCGCTTACACCTATCCTCCACTCACCCTACTGCTTACCATTCCCGCCTATTTCATCATGACACATATATTCCACAATCCTGATACCTCTCACCCCACATATCTACTCCTCCTCTCACCGCACACCACCTGTCCCCTCATTCCTGATACCATCCACCTCTCCGCCTATCCCTACCGCTTCACTAACGCATCTATTCATCCCATCTCCACTGGACACTTGCCCCCACGTAATGATATCCATTACCCAATTAAATTTTCCCACATGATTGTTATCTGTCAACTAGCACGTAATGATCCCGCGCCATCCTATTCACAACCAACCATATCCCCCCATGACCATTTGACCGACCACCACCCCATAACAAGCTCGTGTTGATCTAAGCTGTCATCGCCATCACCCACCTTCAACTGCAAGTTTTTCTCCCGACAAAAATATTCAATGGTACAGATGGTAAATAAACTTGTACGAGAGAATAGTAAGAAGAATTTGTAGATTAAAAACAGTGGCATGAAGATACTCGACAATAGAAGATCAACAAACCGTCATCATTTCTAGATCTTAATGCATAATACTTGCAAAAAGTAGCCACAATCGCCAATAAATACCATGTAGCTAAGCAGAAGTCGAAGACAAATCATCGACAACCTCCATCAAATCAGAAAACAATTCCAGGATCCAAGCAGAATTCATCTACAAGCTATAGCATTCGAATCACTTGGCAGTTTGTTGCATCTAAAGTTTATTTTTAGTAAATCAAATCAAGCACTTGAAATTTGGACCGATCCTAAAGATTCCTATGTTTTTTGTAATTAGAGATATAGTCAGATTAAATAAATTCTGCTCATTTATGACAGGGTTCGATGTAACTAAATTGTATAAATACTTCCCATTTTGAAGTATTATGGATTGTTGGGCCCTGTTAGTAGGATAGGACCAATACTGTAAAGCAGTTCACAAAGCCCCCTTTAATCAAATTTCAGTAACACAAGACAAGCTTTTCAGGATTCATGTGGAATATTTATTTGGTGAAGTGTCTCTTTTGTAATATTTTTTCCCTGTTACATAGTGGTTTCTTTCTGAATTATTCAATAGAAGATTAAGAGTAGAATTTGTTTAAAAGTACACTTTGTTTCTGGCTTTGGATAATTTCTGTGTTTTCTACTAGAGGGGTTATTTCTAAAATTCTTAATTTCTTTGGTACAATACTCTTTCCTCACATTTTCTTTCGCATCACTAAAAAATCTCAAGAATCCAACATCGGTGCCTATCCTACCCTGTAAGTTTTCCTGTAGAACCTGCCTTGATTGAATTAGGCCTATTTGACTCCATTTCCCAATGGCCCATTTTACCCATTCCAACCAACCAATTTAAAAACCAAAATCTATACTTTCATAACTAGCCTAAAATTCCCAGAAAACAAAGCTAAATATTATAGAGAGATCCCTCTCTCAGTCTAGGAGGGCTAGATCCTAGACTCCAAAGTGGTTTGGTAGTTACCTCTGCCCATTTCTTCTTTGGCCTGAGAAATTACAAAGTGCTAACAAGTTCAAAATCGATCTACATGATGAAACATTCCGTTGATGGAAGTATTGAAAAGTATAAGGCTATATTTGTGGCTTGAGGATTCTCTTTGAAGGAGGGAATTGACTATGAGGAGACATTTTCTCCCGTGGCGAGATATATCTTGATCAAGAATAGACTTTAGTTGGCCGCAGTAATGAATTGGAAGGTGCATCAGATGGATGTGAAGACAACCTTCTTGAATGGTGAAATAAAAGAGGAAGTATATGTGCAACAACCACAAGGGTTTGAGGTAAATGACAATGAGACATATGTGTGTAGATTAAAGAAGGATTTATATGGATAAAAGCAGGTACCCGAAGCATGGTATGGAAGGATCAATAGTTTTCTGACGAGCTTAGGATTTACAAAGAGTAGTGCAGATCCTAACCTTTACTTTAAGGTTGTGGATGATGGTCCGGTAATACAATTGTTGTATGTCAATGACCTGTTTCTAACAGGTGTGGAAAAGCTCATCTCAGAGTGTAAGAGAAAACCGGTTGTTGAGTTTGAGATGAAAGATCTTGGTATGATGCATTACTTTTTAGGTCTTGAGGTATGGCAGAGATAAGATGAGATATTTTTGAATCAAGGGAAGTATGCAGTGGAAATCCTGAAGAGGTTCGGGATGTTGGATTGCAAGGCAATGGCTACACCTATGATATCAAATATGACGTTGTTGCAGGATACGACTTCATAGAATGTGGATGTTACTTTATACAAGAAGATGGTGGGTTCATTGATGTACTTGACGAACACAGACTGGATATATGTTTTTCCATGAACACCCCGAGTCAGTATATGGAGCATCCCAGGTAGGTTCACTTGGTCGCAACAAAACATGTGATGAGGTACCTTAAGCATACATTGGATTATGGTCTCAGGTTTGTGACATACCATGAGTTCGGGTTATATGGATACTCAGATTCAAATTGGGTCGATAATATTCCTGATTGAAAGAGTACTTCGACATATTGCTTCAATCTAGGCTCTAGTATGGTTTCGTGGAGCCGCATGAAGCATTCATGTGTAGCACTTAGTATGACTAAGGATGAATATGTGGCAACATGTGCAACATGTAGAGAAGCAGTGTGGCTTCAGAAGTTGTCTGGGTTATTTGGTCTCAAACTGGAGGTGACCTGCATTTGGTGTGACAACTAGAGTTGCATGAAGTTGTCAAAGAATCTGGTGTTCCATGATATGTCGAAGCATATCAAGATCAAATATCACTATATCAAGGATATGGTGCAGAGGGGAGAAGTGAGGCTCCAGTACATGACTACCGAGGAGTAGGTTACATATGTGTTGACCAAGCCACTGTCGAGGATGAAGTTCGAGCACTTCAGGGACAAGCTTGGTCTGGTCCCTCTTAAGAGGGAGTGATGAGGTACAAATGCATTGCGAGGTAGTGGATGTCCTGGGGACATGTTGTATCTATTTGAGAGCTACCCACAGGTATTGGATGCATTGGATGTGAAGCCATAGGGGTGCAAATGATGAGGTACATATGCATTTGCGGGGCAGTGGATGTCATGGTGACATATTGAAGCTATTTGAGAGCTACCCACAAGCCTTGGATGCATTGGCTGTGAAGTTATGTTGTATTATGGATATTTGATGATGTATAGATTCATATGTTCGACAGTCAATGGTCATGAACTCGTGTGGAAACAAAGAATACCTTCCTAGTTAAGAGGGAGTGTTGATATTTTGATGCAACTACACAATATATTCTTTTGTATTTGTATTGGTCAAAACTCGAGAAGGTTATTGTAATCTTATTGTATAAATCAACTCAAAATAAACTATTATTTTATTGTTATCCTTATTGTAAAAGTCAAAACAACCCCTCTTAGGGTTGCATCTTTTCGGGAGTCAATTATGTGTATAAATAGAGGTCGAGTTCCTCTCATTTATATACACACACAACTCACTTTCTCTTGCATATTTGGAGCATAGAAAAGAAGGTCTAGCGTAGGAGGTCTTTGTTTCTTGGTCTTGTTCTGTTTGTGGAGAGCTATAGCGTGACATTGTACTAGTTGAAGGAATCTATACTGAGGAATTGGTTGTTGGGTTTTCTTCTCCATGAGAGTTTCCCAGGATATATCTTGTATTCTGTTATCTTTTAGTGATCCTATTACATACAATTGTTAATAAATGTTAAAAAAAAAACTATAACTTTTAAAAATTTCAACACAAATAATGATGTCCAAAAAACATTTTTAGAATGTACCAAGTTTATAAATGACTTAAAAGTTTATCCACCAGTAGTATTGTTATGATAAAGTGTACATTTAAAATTAAAACAATCTATAATATTTTATGAAGAAATAAATATTTGATCATTATGATAGGTTTAAGAAATGTATTTACTTTTTCATTTATACATATATCTATTTTTAAAGAGATTTATTACTAAAATTTTTACATTTTTAATATATATTTTTATTTTTACTTTATAATTTTTATATTTATTTAAAAAAATTATTATTATTATTTTTTATTGGAGATTCTTCTTGTAACTTTTTTTTATTATTATTCTTTTCTTTAAAATATTCATTAAGTAGTGTAGTGAAATATAACTTGTGATTAAGTTTTATATAAATTTTGAAAGTAATTTTTGGTGGAAAACCAATATAAATCTATTTTATCTTCATATTTATCAAGAGAAATCAAGTCTTTTAATATGAAAACAATTTTAAATTAAAAAAAATTAAGAAAAGATTTGCAACTTGAGAAAATTGATCCCTAGTGGCACATAATAGACTTAAAGCTAACATAGATCTATGCTAGTTTTATTGTAATGTATAATTTCTTTATAAAGCAAATTATATATTTAGAGAGTAAGTATTATGCTCTTTTCAAGACTAAGACGTCAAGGTAGTTTCCATTGCTATAATATTTTTCTTTCCCACTAAGTAAAGCCAAAGAAAGAATCATCATATTTCATTTTTTTATATGGAATATATATAATCAAATCCCCCATAGTGTACACCCCACTTCCAAAGGCACGTCCATTTTGGACCGCATTGTTTAAATTATTTTATATAAAAAATCATTAAATAACGTAATTTAATGAAAACATTTTAAATACAAAAACTAAAATACAATATATTTGATACATAAAGATTAATTGGCCATGGTCTTTGAGTTCATTGTACTACAAAAAGAGATTTCTCAAGTGTATTTGAAAGTGGTAAAATAAAATTTTATAGCATCTCCAATTTATTATTCAAAATCTAAAAACATATTTGAAAGTGTATTAGTCCTTGCCTCATGCGGGGATTATTGCTTTCGCCCAGCGGTCAAAGGCCTATTAATTAGTCTATTTTGCGACATTAATTGGTACATTATGTATGTTTTCAACGAGTTTTTTTAGGTTGTGAATTATTTTTTAGTTAATTTTTTTTTAATTAATTATTTTTTTTTTTAATTTTTAAAAATTCATATTCTCATTTTTTCAATGGTAATCATGTTATTTTTTTTTTTAAATTAAAAATTCTTTTTATAATTTTTAAAAATTCATATTCTCATTTTTTAATTGCTCATCATGTTACTGATGGGACTAAATACTCCTAGTGTATGGAAAATTATTTTCTTAATTGTTCGAGTATAAAATTGATTTAAAAATAAATAAAATTGATTCATCACGGTGTGAATATCTGCATGCATAACTCTAACCGTTTTTGTTGTTGCGGTCGATGCCATACCCCGTGGCCATCTGCATGCACAAACACCGTTTCTCACAGCCTTTCCATTTCCATTTCCTCACCGTCTTGCCACCACTCATGTCATCAAGATGCATTCTCTGTCTGGTGAGAGATCCTTACCCTCCACATTCAGAAATTTGTTGCATGCTGCTACAAAGTATAGTTTTTTACTTAGATAGAGTGATTCGACTCGAACATAGGAATGATCCTTAAACACTAATGATAGGGAGAGGTGAGTGCAGCTATCTCCCGCTCTTTTACTTATTTTGGGGTCCAAAGCTACTGGTTGAATCTACTTTCTGCTCGATACACTGGATTTAGAGCCCGCCCGGATCAACATGAGGCATTTCACCCACTTCCTTCATAGAGGGGAGGGGTATTTAATCTGGGCTTAAGATCTCTATCCCCTTATTGCCAATGCTCTTGATCAAATATGAGGGGGTGGGGGGCTTTGGTCTCACCTGCTTGTGCATGCTTCTATAACACAATCGCCGAGCTGGGATGCTATTATACGATGCAATATTCGCGGGCATTGCAGGCTATCTGATCTTTTTACCATAGAAACATCTTTGATTAGCAATAATACTCCCACCACTAGCCATAGCTAAGGCTGTCAAGCTAAACAAAGGTATGGAAAGAAACATACCTATTTCTTCCTCATGCACAGTGATACAATAATTTTCATTTTCATGCTCAGTAATACAGTAATTTTCAGTAATGCAATAATTTTCATCTATTTGCATGGAACTAATACAACATTTTTATGCTTGTGTATGGATTGAGGGTCAGTGCCAAATCCACTGGATGCCTCTATATAGTTGTCATATTTAGTTATTCGATCGGGTGTGTCGTTGCCCCCTTTTCTTATTCTAAATAATTTTTTGTCCACAATCAGATCCACTCACAACATACTCAGTGTTAGCACCAACAAATTTTGTACCCTTCACGGTCTCGGCATTTCAAAGTGCTTCATAAACCTTAGGTGCTTCCAAAAACTTTCGCACCCTTCATGGTCTAGGAATTTCGAAGTGCTTCATAAACCTCGGGTGCTTCCAAATCATCTGACTTCTTAGATGAAGTAGAATTTGGTTTGGGGCCCAAACCTGTTTCTTTTTTAAACAAGTAAATGAACTAATCATTATATGAAACAAGTGATTCACTTTGCATAGAATAATCTAGACCTGTTATGTTAACCTAGTCATTGCCAATCAGTGGGTAAGGTGAGAACGAATCTACTGGCCGATCTTCATTGCTTGATGCATCCCAATGATAATTCTAAATGTCATAAACATGGGCATATTCACCAAAACCACCAATGGAAAAACATTTTGGATTTCTAGGATCTATTACAAATGCATTAAGCAACACAATTGTGGAATGGCTTGACTTGTTTGCACAAAAAGCATGGCAGGTAAAGAGCTTGGTTGGATTCTGGGTTCTCAAATGAAAATGTTGGACAACTCCATCTTCATAGTAGTTGAAGAGAGATGACAATTGAAAAATATGTGAGGACTATGGAAATCATGTGATTGCTTAGCTCATCACACTGTCATTCTTAAACTCCTTATTTTCATTCGACATTTTCATGAATTTTTCAACCTCAAGTATGGACCTATTTTCTAGATCATAAATGTTTTGGTTGACCCTGTAGAAATAAAATATCACATCATCCCGCACAACCAACATTTACAAACAAGGTTCATTATTTTGACCTACTAACAAATTGAAGAAAGGTGTGACAACGAGTAGTGCAATAGGTAGAGGAGAAAAATACTGAGATGCTTAGAATCATCAACAACGTTTTGTTAAGATAAACCCTAGAATTATCTTGTCAATTACAAATTTACAAAGCTAACAGGTACCTGGTTGAAGCATCACTGGAAGCATGGACTCCAACTTAGCGTGTGCAATCGTTTGAATGATTCTTCCATTGGCTGACCTAGCATTCCAAAACATGCCTCGTACATCAACCCACAGAAGCCTTAGCAAAAACATATTATGTTTCTCCTCAGGTCAGTCAATTTTATGGTTCGAAAAAGGATAAATGATGGAAGAACATGATGGGAATCAATCTGGAGCGGTTGATTAAACAACCAATAGTTTACATTAATATAAAAAATATCTTATGAAATTAGATACAAAATAATAAAGTACTTAGTTTAAGTTTATAGTTTAAAACTCACAAAAAATTAAACATGTTACTCTATTCTAAGATATGTTTATAACAAATGAGTCTCGTGATTTCTAGATTATGAAGAATGGAACATTAATATAAAAATTTATGCTATAACTCTCCTGCATATCTCTCTCCAAGCCATCTTTGTCGTGTTAAATTTGAAAATCAGGGGCTTCCTCCGTTGGAGAATGAAGCTTGGAGATTGCTTGTCTCGTGCATTTGTTTCCTTCTGCTACTTGACCTTCTATTTCTTGGGACTTTCTGCAGGACCAATCCAGATCTCCTAGCAAACCCCAAGCAGATCCTTATGCGAACCCCACCTCTGGCCTTATGTGAACCTTCCAGTAACTCCTAGTGAACCTTTAGACAAACCAACACCTACAATTGCCCTTAGCGGCCTCGCCTAGCGGGACTTACTACCAGTGCTATTCAGGACCTAAGAGAACCTCGACACAACTACCTTTCGAGAACCTTATCTCAAGGGTGAGAGAAATTTATCTATCTTCTTGAGAGAACTTCGGCACATAGTCATTCAAGGAACACAGAATGCAATTACAGGCAAGTAGAAACAAGAATCATAACATACGCACAATTCAGAGACAATATTCAGAGAACATAATACGCTTTGCGGAAGTCTTTATATTAAAATAGAAAGAGCTTGAAGCTCAGATGCCAGGGTATACAATATTTGAGCAGGATGCTCTTACTCACTCGCTCATGCACTTACACACTTACCAACCTATGCAGACTTGCATATACAGAATGACTCAAAGCTTGGACAGAAGGGAGCTTAGAAGACTGACTCACTGACTGACTATGAATTGCCTTTCTTCATGAACTCTTCCTCTCCTTATATACAAATTTGTGGAGGAAGGAATCATTTTGATGATGAGACTCGATATGACTTCAGACCCTACATGTATTCCACTAGATTTGCTTTATGGATTTGGCAGTAGTAATCGTGCAAGATTCTTCCGACCAAATCAAAAGATTTTATTTTCCATTAAGAAAAGTAAATCCTATAGTAGATCTGACGGGGTAGTCGTGCAAGATTCCCTGACCAGAGGACAAACATAAGCTGACACATATAGAGGAATCTTGGAAATGCGGGTCAAACCACGCCAAAAGTTGGAGAAGTGCTCCAAGTTTCCAAGATGCTCATTATTACAACACTACTAATTATTACAAAGTGGATATTGGTTGCGACAACCCACTAAACCCGAATGACACCACTGTCGGCCATTTAGACATGAATGTTCATGATTACACTGTGGAGGTTGGTTACGTCAACCCATGGAAACCGACTGCCACCATCTGTCGGGCAGTAAGACTTACATCATTATTCCATTGGTTGGTCATGAAAGTGTCGAAAGCGATCCGGGTCCCAGTGCTGAGTGTATATCTCTCTGTACATTTCAGGATCTTCATTGTTGTCTTCATCTTGTTGTAAGACATATCGTGTCCTGACGACCCATGGAAGTCTTTCTCTGATAAATAACATTCATTTTCAAAAAACTGTTCTAGATTTCGAATGTTTTCTGGATATCTCCTGTGTGGGAATAGAAACATTCTTGCAGTATCAATGACGTCTGGATGTATTGCAATTGGATTTAATCCAAACTTCTTCCACCACTCTAAGAGCCAATTTGGTTAAGGAAATGAGACAAATTGAACAGAAAATTTGATCATGCAATAATAATATCTGTACCTGTCAGTCCATAAACAAACATTATCCCACATTGCTTTATATTGGGAATAAATAATTTCAAATAATCTTTCGTTTGGATCTTGATGTGGCCAGGACTGTAGGTCTCTCATTCTATTGATCTGGAAGAAGTTCCATGCTGGAGTTTGGTTCCATGTTTGGGTTTGTTGGCAGAACCAGTTTTTGTTTGCAGACCTGATTCTAGTTAGATCTCCCATTTCTACCAGCTTTTGTCGAGATGCATCCTTGTCCCGTCAATTGCGCACGGCTTGCATGGGAAGAAATGGAGGTGAGGCCAGGTGTTCCATTGAGACGCGTGCCATCCCGCCATGTGTTCTCCGATGACCTTAGACACATTTAAACAATCATACAGGTTGCATTATTTCTACAATAATTAATTTCAAAATATTAATTTAAATATACATAGGATAATAATTTAAAAAAATGCAAAAACATGTATTATCAAATTATTAAAATTATTTTACTTTATAATTACTTAAAATTTTCTAAAAATATATTAAATCTTTCTAAATTCTAATATTTCAAAAAATAGAGTTGATATTTTAAATACCAATTTCGTGCCTAGCGACATTAAATAGTTTCCCAACTTGTATACATATAATTAGATTAGAGCTCACTTCTATAATCTTTAATTTTAAAATGCTTGTAGTGGGTAGATTGATTAGTTTTTTCTAAGTGTTTATTAGTGAGTGGTTCTATTCCAATAAGGCCTTCTATGGAATAGCATGTGTGTGTAAAGCCACAATGTTTGGTTGAATTGATTAAACCATATGTCCAAGGCATGCTACTTCTAAGGAGACTATAGGTCACAATTTCAAATTCAATTGAGTCTCTTAGGTTTACCAACCACAAAGGTATCAATAATGAATATAATATATGATAAATGTTTTTAACACCTTGGGCACCAAATCCCAAGATCCTCCTACCTAGACCATGACTTCTTACACTCCACGTATAGTCTTTGAATTTACTATGGCTAAGCAAAACCTTTGAGAAGTTTTAACCCAAATTAAAGCCAGAAATATGTTCAGGACTTAGAGACTCTAAATATGGGAACAACAATATAAATCCAATCTTTTCTCCTCTTGCAATTTCTCCATCATATACTTTTTCATGGATTCTTGCTCGTTTTCCCAATCAAAAACTCATATTTATACCCAGGAATGAAGTAATGGTAGTTGGAGTGTAAGTTAGGGCATGCACAAGTGTACGAATCCCATAGTCTTCACTCTTTTTTTCCAATAGAAAATTTCTCCATATATTAATATGTAGTTCTAAAGATTACATCAATACTAATGCCACCAATCTCCAGATAGTCATAGCCAAGATTCCAAAACATATAAAAGATCTGTCCCAGATCATATTACAAAGCCACATACAAACTAATGGAAAATAGACAGAGCCTCGTATAGATAGGAGAGGCCTATTCCCAATGCCTCTAATAATATAAAGATAAGTACCCCAAAAAAGTTGTAGAAGGGATGATATAGGACCAAAAAAGGAAAAATATATTGTTCACTGCCATCATTCAGTTATAGAGGTAGAGAGTGCGTGGGGGGCCCTCGTGGCCATCCTGCCAAATGATGAACTAGATATTTCCTTCGAGAACTTGAAGAGCAAGTTTGGACAGAGTATCCACCTCCATATTTTCCTTCCTATAGATATGATCAAATTTTATAAAGGAGAAAGAGTGAATCAATTCTCTGATCTTCTTCAACCAACCCATAATATTTGCCACATTTATGTTGCAGGACTGGTTGGACCAATCTAAAATGACCTTGGAATCCCCTAAAACATGTCGCTGTGAGATGTTTAATGTCTGAGCTAAAACTAAGGAGGCCCACAAGCTGAGGAGTTTCGCCCTGGTATTAGAACCCTGACCACAATTTAGAGTCCATCAGATAGTGGAATTGCCCGAAGTTTTAATAACGACCCTAGCGCCACTAAGGAGTCCATTACGTTGAGCCTCTCCATCGAACCAACAGGTTGTATCCAATATAAGCTCAAGGGTCTTATTGATCTTGTGTTGAACCCGAGTACTCTCCAATATGCAAGCATTGTCCATCATGCCCCTCACAAGTATAATGAACCTCTTTAATGTCGACACCAAAGACTCAAAAATACACATGTTCCTTTCCATCCAAAGATTCCAGCAAACAATAATTGGGAACGTTTTAGAATTCCTTTTCCTTCTTAATCCCAAAGTCTTTACTAAGTAGTTTGCATTTAATGAATTTTAATTATTTTTTCCCTTTTAGAAAGGTGTTAGCGTGTTTCCTTAAGTAAACTCGAGGGGAGCCCATGAGATACACATAAAAAAAACTCATGGCATGTCATAAACTTTGGAGAAACCAAAGTATGGAGAGATAAAAACTTGTTCACTGATCAATAATTGGCTAGCAAGCTGCATATGGGCAAAGGCGACCTAAATAAAACTATAACAATGGTACAAAGAAATAACATTGGAAACAAAAATAAATATAAAGCTAAATGTATAGGTATAAGATCTATTGATGCAAGGAATTATAAAGCTAAGTGTATGACCTCGTGGGTTGGGGCCACCCCATTATATTGGTACTTAAGAAAGATGGGATGTGGCATTTACTTAATTTGCTATTTTTATTATTTCTCATTCTTTATGACATTGTATCAAATACATTTTGGATAAGAAATTTTAATAAAGTTTTGAAAGATGACGTTTAAGTGTATTCATGAATAGTTATGTTATAATAATGTTATAGGTAGAATGGACAATTTGAAATTTTGATGTATAGGTATTCTAGATTATTGATAATGGAAATGAATGACATAAATGAATAAAAAGTGATTAAGAAAACCATAAGAATAGACAATTTTGTTTTTTGAAATTTATCAACAACTGTCTCCAAATGAGCACTTTTCCACTCAATTGCATGGATTTTAGTTTAGATCTCAAAGTTGGGGCTATCTGACCATAAGGAAAAATTCCCATTAGTTTTTTTTTAGTCCTAAACGAAAAAAACTTTATATTTTCAGTAGAAAATATACATTGTGAGGACTTGATAAGGTTTGTTCATAAAGTTTGTCCAAAAAATGGATCTTGAGATTAAACTGAAAGCTAGTATGTGCTAAGAAAATGCGACAAAATAAACAAAAAAGCCATTATAGGTCTAAGCTTCTATATTTGAAACTCCATGGCCCCTGTCTCATGGCCATCCACAAAGTCATAGATATCAAGGTTGCCTAGGTGACACTGCAAAGCTTCTTTGGATAGTTGGTCAACCTTCATATTTTGTTCCCTGTAGATATGCTTTGATGTGAACCATTCCAGTGAACTCATTTCATCTTTTATTTTTTTTAAAATATACTCAAGAGAGGGTGTGATGATGCCAATACGGTCACATACCCAATCCCTCTTAAGATCTAAAGCTTTTTTATATTCTAGAAATTTGCGACGTGTATTAGTGTCCAAAGTGTTGTAAACTCACTTTGTTGTTTGATCCCCGTTGACCAAAATTTCGTCATCTACATTTTCCCGCTCCTGGATTAATAAAAAAAATGATATCAAAAAAATAAAATTTTTGAACAATTATAAGTTCATGGCGTAGCCCTTAGTCTTAGCTTCATCACACATTTTTTTAATTCAAAATATGAATTTGTATGCTCAATATATCTAGATTTGTTTTTAAGTGGAAAATGACACTTCTTCCACGTGAAATAAAACTAATTCTTGGAACTACATCTAAATGTCCGGGTTCATAACCCTGTTGACGAGCGAAATTGACCGTCCGTCAACTGGAAGAACGAGTCTGTTCCGGGGTTGTCTAAGTAACCGAAGCCATTTGGTGTAACTCGTTCTGACGGGTTTTGTGGCTCCATTAGCCAATCTAAAATCCTAAAAAGAAAAGAAAACAAGAAAGGATTAACTAACTAATGCTAATAACTATAACATATACATATATACATACTCCGTTATGACTGTTTTAAATGCGTTTAAGCAGAACATGAAAACATAAAGATTTGATTTATGAACGACATTTACAGTTTGTAAGTTTTACTAGAAACTCATGAAATCAATGTAAAATAATTTCTTTTCAGAAGAAGATAAAGAAAACAAATTTAAATATTTTTAGTTTTCTTTCTATAAATCTAACAAATCTTGAATTAACCAAACTATGAAACATAGATGTGCAGATAGTCAAAAACTGATCTAAACTTTCTGGTTTCATTAATACTTAAACGACTGAAATAAAAAAAAATGCAAAAGAGCTAACCTGAAATTAGTTTGTCTGATGTATCCATGCCTCTATATGAATCAAGAGTATCCAGCAGCCAAGTCTACGAGATAAATCTGCAATAGACTTATTCTACAATTGTTTTGAATAAATTCATAAAATGTATTGGCGGCTGAAGTTTAATGACAGAAAAGGGAACACAAATTGAACCCTGTGGTCTTATGATCGCAAATAATTACAGTAAGATAAATCTATGTGTAATGTATTACATTTCATCATTCAACTAAAAATCAAAGATAAATCCTATCATTCGAATTGAAGAGATGATCACAGTGTCAACATCTAGAACAAAAAAATTATGGACGATATCTATAGCAGTAGTATCTTGGAATATAAGAGATCATTGAATTTAAAGCTACAAGAAATATTAATATACCAAGATTTAAATAAAACAAAACATCGACAAAACACCATTAACAAAAGGCTAAAGCCAAAATGTTGTGCACTGTTTCATTTAGTCTTGAAATCATTCGTCCATCTTTGGTTCCAGGGAGATCTCTTCTGTCAATTACAAAATGCATGGTTTTTAAAGGGTTTTTGGGCAATTTGATCTCCCTATTTCCGAGGATAAGATTAGATCCCATAAGATCATAACATTACAAATATGGGGGTCTACAACCACCCATGATCAAATTGTATCTTCAAAATTTATGAAAGTTTTTCCAATTTAAAAAATAAACAAAAGGAGATAACTAATCAACTAGATCGAGCATGTTCCATCCCATAATATCAACATCAGATATACCATGTCCTGAAAAAATGAAATGAGAACAATTTAAATATTTTATTAACAAACTGATTACTAAATTTTATTTTAAAATGACTTGAATTCAAACTATTTTAAAAAAAAAAAGATAAGCTACAGGTTTCTGTAGCTAGTTAAAATAGTAAAAATAAAAATAAAAATAAAAAAAATAAAATCTAATCTATTTTATTTTCAAAACAGAAGCAAATAAAAAAACATAACAACTATTTGCTATTTCATCCATTTGACAAAGGAGCATCCGAATTCATGATAGTGGAATTTGTTGGGTTGTTTCTTTTTTAATTATCATTTTATTAAACCGCTTAATCCTCTTGTTTATAAAACTCAACTTTGAGTTACCCTATTTCTTATTCTTTGTATTTTTGTTACCAGTTGGTTTGTCAACAATATCCCGATATGGCTCAATAGTAGGAGTCAGAGAAACCTTCTATTTCAATACTGGGTATGAAATTATATCGAGGCTTTTCCTGAAGGGTTTTGCATAGGAACAGAGTTTGGTTTAGTGGACGCATGGTATTCATGTGGATTGTTACATAGGTCTTTGATAGAAAGGTTTAGCCTATGTCTGTGATAGAACTCAGCCATTTTCTATAGATCTTCAAATCCACAGAGAGGAAAAGGAGAAAATAAAGAAAACTTAGACGCAACAGATTTTCTGAGAGAATACTATCTAGAAAATGAAACATACCTCTGAAATGGATTCGTTTTTGAAGAATCTGTCCATGTTGATAGTAAATGGCCCCATTTCCAAAATGGGTTTTAAAGGGTTTGTGCTAATTCGTAACCGTTTTCTCGAAAATGCTCCCATAAAAGCGTGTCTCTGGCATGCAATTACGAGGTTTTAAAAACATAAAACTTAAAGTCATTTGGTTGGATGGTAGGAGCTATAAGAATAGGTCTGAATGGATAAAAGGAAAACAACCAAATGAAACCCCTGTGTAATCATAGTCTGAACACTCCTGGTAATGAAAGCTTCGAGTACATCACACTACACAAAACCTTAACTCGTAATGAGAGGTTTGTCAATTCATTCTGCCAACCAAAAAAAAGTACATGATATGATTTCGGTGCATTTAATCCCCACATCATGTAATGGATATAGTCAATTTGCAAAGGATTGGAATGGATATTGTAACGAACCTCCTCGTTACAACCACAACCTCTTATAACGAGTGCAATTTTTTTTGTGTGTGTGTGTGTGCGCAAGTGTACAAGGATAATAAATACATTCAACTCTGTGTCACCATACGACGATGAACATGACGCATGCAATGTGACGACAACATAAAGATCTAAGACGCATATAAACCTCTGCAAACAATGAATGAGAATCAACCGACAATTAAAAGGACTGACTACCTGCCTGTCCTACCCTGCAATGGTTAGGACCTCCAAGACACATAAGCAACGCTCAAGCCCAGGTTCCCATCGATTTTAACCATTTAAGGTCCCAGGGCTGGCGACTGTTCTGAGGAACATGGAGGTGTCTACATCCCGCCCGACACAATAAGACCAAGCCTACTAAGCCAATAATAAAGACACAACCATCAAATCGCAATCAACAAGGTTATCTATGTTAAGGAAAAATGCGACGGTGAATTATTAATAACTCATTAAATTACTCGTTTCAGTAACGCATGGGAGGTGTATTTTAAATCAAATTTCAAGACTATGACCATTTATACTGCAAGCAAGGGAATTGACAGAGTCTATTCAAACCTCCATGACGAGCCCGTCTACGCAAGTTCCAAGTGCATAAGGGCTTCGAGGCATAATCTAAATCAAGATGTAAAGAACGTTAACAACATGTTCAAAATTAAGACCATTCGTTGGTGGTTAAGGGTAATGTCTTTGGCATTAACACTGACTTGTTTTAGCTTTGCGCATAAATTCAATACCGTAAAATAATAACAACCATACTTTATATCACAATATTCTGGCCATAATTTACAATTACAATACACCTCATAAGTTATCTATTAACCACAAAACCACAATAACCCTTACCATACATGATAACCACTTTACAGTTTACATTACGAAAATCTTGCAAATAAATTACGATTACCAATATTTTGTTTTATTATCAATAACAATAAAACTGCAATATCCTTTCCATAAATGACCACACCATTACATTTTGAAATTACAATAACTTGGTAATGATAATGAACACGTTTCAAGATAATGACAATTAATACAACAATTATGGCAATAATCATGGCATTAACCCGACCATTAGTATCACAATTATCTAGCTATCTTCATTAAGGCGAGGGCACTTAGTGAACCACATTTCTCGTTATTTTCCCACCATACTAGTACAATATGCCTCGAAGGTAATCTATTTAGCCAATTTGTAAGATATTGACAATTATAAAGCAAAAGAGCATTTAACAAGATAGTAAATAACCATTAATAGCAGTTAACAGGTTTATCTAGATTAAGGCAAGAGTAGTAGGGAACCATTATTAACTCCTTAAGTTACTCCCTAAATTAAGGGGTCGACTAAGAAGAGTAAGCTCTATTTCATTAAAGGTTAACACAAGGGAGTCGACAGTCGAGGCGGTGGTTGAAGGTTTTACATGTGGCTGTACCAACACAGACTTTATGACGCAGAAAAGGTATAAGACAGGGCGATAGCTTCAAAACAAAAGAAAGCAAAGTCTAAATACCCTCAATCTCTCGTTGCTGCTGAGGGTCAGCTGCACAACACGCTCAAATGCCAAGACTCGACTAACACACCGTTTAACCCCCCCTGTACAGCCACTCACGTGGCCCTTAACAAAGTCAAGGTACGGCTAATAGATCGCTGCCATTCTGTAAATCGTGGGTGCAAGGCAGAGGTTCGGGCCCCAGAAAAACACAGGGGTAGGTGAAGCCGTGATACAATTGCAGTGGAAAGGGTTCAACAAATCATGCATTTAACAGGCAGGAAGTCTTTGGCACACAACACTTGAATGCGTTTCACACAGGCGAATTTGTATGTTCGCCCAGCCAAATCGTGGTCCCCATTTTTTTTTAAACAACGAAAATTAAAAGGGCTTACCCCTCAATTAGGCATTGGGGAATAGGCGAATGGTACTCTTCTCACAGCAAGGAGGCGTAGTCTTAACCGACGAATTTATCCCGTGCGTAGCAACATCGAGCTGTTAATCAGGCACTAGATTAACCGTGCACAACATGCTGACAACACAAGTGTAAAAAAAACGAGCAAACAACACACACAGAGCGTCGAGGGAGTCCATAGGGAAGGGCGTTCCCACAAGGAACGATGAATCACCACCCAAAAAGAATAAGGCAGTGTTCAGGCGCGGGCTAAGGGCCAAACACTGTTATATAAAAACAAAAATAAAAATGAACCAGAGTTTAAATGAAGTCGCGTTTCATAGTAATTAAGAGATATCCTAATAAAAGTGAAACATTATGAATACAATCCATGTATTAGATGTAAAAAGGCTATGTATCAATACAATTCGTTACAATACTGGCAGCGCCGGCTACAAACTCTACGTCAAAGGTGAGTTAACTCGTCAAAAACTAAGGAGAAGTCGGCTGCGTGAGTTCCCTACTCCTACCAAATCCAACAACTCAATTTTTGGATCTTTAGGTAAGGATGGAATGGCACTGGTACAGTGTAATTTACAGAGGTTAAAAAAAAAATTTCAGTCACGAACGATCAGGGTGGATTCGTCGAGGTTTAGGTGCTAAACTTGAGCTAGGATTATATAAGACGAAACAAGGGCAGAGTTGAAAAATTTGGGGATGGAGGTGCAAAGACAATACCAGGCTAGGGTTTACCCAGATTTTACACATTAAAGTTTTTACAACAATGAAAAATACCCCAATTTCACCTGAGTAAGTAAAATAAGGAAAAACCATTTAATTCCACGAGATCAACACCAACTGAAGTTAAAATATACTTCCATCCAGATTCCCAATACACAAGCAGATCTAAACCGTAAATCCTAATGCAATCTACTCTACTAATCAAGGGCGTACCTTTGCCTGATCGTCTGATTCGAATGATGTCCACGCTCTCCATGCCGCTCCTTCTCACCGACCGTCGAGACCTCACCGGTACCTCCCAGCCAATCGCTAGGGGTACTCTGCTTCCCCCTTAGCCCCCCGAGCCGCAAAGGGGCCACACACTATCCAGATGGTACATCTAGCTTCCTAGTTCGCTTTGCAAGGCCGAACTACCACTCCTATCCGAGCTGAGAAATCCCAACTCCTCACAAGAAATCAGTCAAGTCACAAATCCGGTAGCGTAACGTTACGCTAACAACTGATCCCGTTCTTCCTCATCTTCCCTTTCTTTTATAGAGTTTTTAAAACCTCCACTTTCCTCAAATCTCATTAAATTTAAGTTTTAATTAAAAATCTTTTAAAAATTTCCTTCGTACAAGTGTCATTCATCCCCCACAGTTCTCCATTAACTATTTTCTTTAATTTATTAAATTGTCTCATTTCCCTCACCCACCTAGAGTTGCTCATAACTTTACTCCTAGGTATTTCTAGATTCCCTTACAGGTTTAAATACTTTCTCTAAAATGAAGTTGTTAATTTAGTTCATTTTAGAAGGTTCTTAATTGCAGATTCCTTACTATGTTGACCTCGTTTTTTACCATAAGTTCCCCTCTTTCTCTTATTATGTTTCCCCCCATTCCTTACTTTCCTAATTTTTATTATTCCCTTCTTTCCCCCCTTTTTTAGGGCCAAAATGACAGTTGCGCTATTTACTCTTTTCCTTTTATTATTAATTTGAAATCTTTTTACACTTTCACAAGTTAAGTAATTTATTTCTTCTTTACAATTTAAAACCACGGATTTTAATTAAATTATTACTCTCTTCATTTTACCCCCAAAAATTATGAAGACCAAAACTATTACTTAAGTGGTTTTTAGTTTTAAATTTTTATTTGTATTTTTATAGGGTCTTTTTCTTAAGGTTAAACAAAATTTTACCCTAGAGAAGTTTTAGACTTAGGACTTAGATTCTGAACTGGGCGACAATTATTTAGGGAAGTTGTTTTAAGAATTTCTTAATGTGTTAAAAGTCTTAGGGCCATCTAGGTTTGTTCTTTCATCAATATCAACGCGACGTGCCCTTAAAGACGCACCACATGCTCCAAGGGTGCCACTCGCCTCATGTGTTTCTTTTGCACGATGTGCCCTTAAGGATGCACCACGTGCTCCAAGGGTGCCACTTGCCTTGTTTGTTTCCTTTGCACGACGTGCCCTTCAGGATGCACCACGTGCTCCAAGGGTGCCACTCGCTTCTTGACTGATTGGTAGACATCAATAATCCCTGGAGTCAACACTCCGCCAGGTGAACTTGTGGGAGACTAAGGGCTCTAAGGAATAAGGCCCCCACCTTATTGCACACCCCTTAGAATCATCTTGAGCGACTGTCGCAGTCTTCCCTCACAGCATCATGGATCCTCTCGAACTAGGTAATCGTTAACCTACAGTTTGAGCCACGACGGGAGTGCTAGTAGGCTATGGCAGGGTTGTTGTCCACACCTCTCCCTCAACTTCTCTGGAAATCGTGTGTGGCCCCTTTACTCCATATGTGAGTCTGGTCGGCAAACTATCGTCAGCCTGCATCATCAACAAACGTGTCAGAACATGTCCACATCATATCATTAAATCAATGTAATATCACGGTAAATAAATCAACCCAAATAGCACACTCCCTGACTCAATCCAGAGTCCAAGGGGTTCCGTCGATGCCTCTGCATCCTCAAGGTCCAAAACCCTGCACACTCAGTAAAACCGAGTCAATAACACCTGTCTATGTCAAAGCAGTAAAACATCATGTCATCTATCATAACACATCATAATCAAGGATAAATGTTTTAATATCATAAAAGTCCAGATCACTTGCGAGTAAGCGTCCTCAAAGAATAAGTTTTCTCAATGCGCCAGAGCGGGATGTTACAGATATGTTTTTACATATCATAGGTGAATCGATATTTGGCATTGAAGTTGATTTACAAAGGATTCAACTAAATAAGTTTATAGTTCAAATGCAAATCAATATGAGTACTATATCGACATTTGATAAACTCCAAAAGGAAAACCATTTAAGTATGAAATATACAATACATGTAAGCACAATGAACCTTTAAAAACATGTTTTTGGATAGGGATATAATACGAAATTAAGTTTCCATGCTTTATTCATGCTTTTAGTCATGAATCAAGCATGGAAATTCAAGATTAAAAACAAAACAAGAATAATCAAACATCTTTTTTATAACCCAATAATCACTTTCAAATATTAATATTTACAGGATAAGGTGAAGGCAACTAATATTTACAGGATAAGGTGAAGGCAACTATAAGAGGTGTCATTTGTCAATCAAAATAGCAGAAACATGTAAGGCTGCCAACAAACCCTTAATTTCTTGAATCTTCCCGGACCCAAGTTCGAGACCCTTGTAGTTTCTTATTATTATAGCATGGCGGGTTCATTCACAACACTCGCCATGTTCCGCTTTTCTCCTCGTACTTGCCCTTGTTCCAACACTTAAAATATTTTTCAAACCTCTCTCCCCTCTCCTTATACCTTCCCTTCATTCAATACTTAAACAAAAAAAATTGTTTCCCTTCTCGTCAAGTTGGTGGACTCACCATACCCCCTCATCTCCCTCACTCTTCAACCCGAGACTCCACTCATACTCCCCCTCACATCACACTTAGTTTAATTATGCCAAAATAATCTTTACCTAAAAGTTTTACAGAAAACCTCCACTCATACTCCTCCCTCACATCACACTTATTTTAATTATGCCCAAGAATCTTTACTGAAAGGTTTTGCAGAAAACCTGTCAACTAGTTGGCAGGTTTTAAAAAACAACCTATCAATTGAACAAAACTTGTCAACCAATACCACTACCTCCTTTTTCTCTACACCTATTTCTACGCCTTTGTTGTAAGTTGGATTTAACTCTGAATACCTCTTCAATTTTCAAAGTTGTCTATCCAGTGTCCACCTATCCCTGCTGTCCCTTTTTACCTTTGTTGTTTGTCAGGCCTCCTTTGTTTTCCCATTCGCTCAGTCGGATACACCATGTTGCTACCACTACTATCCAAACTCGTAACAGAAGGATAAGGACAGATGCCCTGTGGTGACGGTGTAGGAGGCAATTGCAGCCCATTACATTGAGAAGAGGCTATCTCCTATTTCCAAAGACTGAAAAAAAAATTGCAG
>JZKD02S0719841.1:320197-330499 GCA_000966675.3 Picea glauca | reverse complement strand
ATATATAATTTGTTTTTTTGAAAAGTTTTTTCTAAAGAAGCAAGTGTTCTTACCTAAGAATCTTAAAGGACAATCGATCTTAAAAGTGTATTCTTCTCTCTATTCATCAACACCTTTCAACACGTTAATTTTTCTTTCTTTTCAAGGAAAGAAATAACAAAACTTGGGGAAAAAATACAAAGTTATCATCCAAAACAAAGGAGACTGTTCTCGTGTAAACTCATTTTAATTGTAATATTTTCACAATTCCAATTAACAATAATGATATGAAAACTTCCCTCAAATAGTTGTAAATAGATTTTTGTAGATTTTGTTAAGACATATAAGAGGTCTTCATCAAAATAGTGAACTAACCTCAAATATGATCATTTTAATTGTAATAATTTTATGATTACAATTAACAACATTAATATGAAAATTCCTCTCAAATTACTTCGACATTCCCATTCACCCGCTTAAGAGGTATGCATACTCATTACCTCCCCCATATTATCCACCTACCGCTCCCCTTATTCCCCCCTCCCTACACTACCCTTACCCCCTTCTCATTCCACTTATCCTTCCACTTTAAATTATATATTAAATAAATCATAAGACTTTCCATCAACCAATCAAATTTTTTTCTACATGGCAACCCACAATTCCACAATTGGATGACATAGAAAATATATCAACTTATCAGATGGTGACACATGGGATTGTATGAATGGTGACACATAAAAACTTATGGCATCCAACCATATTCTGGCACATGGGTGATGACTCAACGATGACTTGGTATATATGAAGGTTGACTTGGTATTTAAAACTATATTTTATTAATCAATTACCAAAGCTCCATAGTCTTCTCTTATGATTCTTATCAAGTGTATAAAACACTTTTCTCTATATACATTAAAAATTCCAACATCCCAATACATGCGGGATAAGAGTTTATGAAGAAAAGTCGAATTCTCATAAAGGGAAGAAGAAATTCAATCCAAGGGTTAGGATTGCCCTCATTAAATTGATCAATGATTGTTGAACCGATTTTGTATAGGCCATAATTTGAGCTTCGGGTGATGGAATCGTGCAAATTTTATATCGTTGCAAATTTATTTTAACGAAAAAGATAATGGAACATGTTTTAAGGACTGCAAATTTCTATAATTTTCTCAGAAATTGAAATATCAGTTAGAAATATTTTCATACTTTGCTAATAAATCTGCTTGCCACCTCAACTTCACGAGGTCATATCTTGATATCTGAGAGTCGGATTTGGAAAGAAATTATATTTTTGGAAATATAAGACAATAACTATCACATATAAATTGGTTTCCATGGTTGAAAAGTTGGATATCCTATCCAAAAATTTAAAACAAGTCCACCTTTTTAAAATGGAAATTAATTAATTTTTTTTAAATAAAATTTTATTTAAAAACTTTTATTAAAAATGGAAAGGGACCCATTTGAAATATGTGGATGTTAATGATGTGAAATCATTAAAAAACTTAAATGAGACATTAATTAAATTGATGTTTTCAAGAATACAATTGTACGAGAAATTCAAAGGACCTAACTACTCAAGTAATTAGAAGATCTAATGTTTAAAGGGAAAGAAAGTGCTTCATCAAGGGTTCCAGAGTCAAAGGTACAGTGAAACAGATCAGAAGAATAGGGTATATAAATCAATATATAACCAAGCTTCTAATGAGAAAGTAGATATATCCATCTTCTCCATTCCTTTCCTTCTTCTAGATTGATTTCTCATGGATTTATGTTTGCATTTTTGAGGCAAGCATGGGGTTGGGTATCCAATGTTCTTTCTTGTATTCTTCAAAGAAATTTATTGTGTGATCATGGAGAATTTACAACCATGAATGTGACTGTAAGAGATTTTGTATATTTTTGAAAATATTTCATGAATACAAATCCACAAATAATTACTATGGGGCATGAATTCAACGATGTTTGAGAACTTGAGATTTTTAAGTGTGAGATATTTGAGATCTTGATATTTTTAAGTGTGAGATGTTTGAAGTATGCTTATCAAATTATCTTATGTTTTAACTGCAATACTCTTTTAAAATTCTTTGAGATGATCAAAACTTTTCTCTCTTATTTCTTGTGAGAAGATATTGATATATTTACTATTTGCACATGATTAAGAGGGTTTTTTATATGATGTTGAGTACACAGATATTCTGATGTTGAAGTCTTCCTTCAATATTTTCTATTGTTAAAAGAAACCTGTTGCACATCAAGGTTAGATCAGGTCATTGAAGAACCATTTTATTAACAAATCAAAGCAATAAATATGTGGGGTTTGTTGTCTAACATTCTCCCTAGTCCCAAGTATTCAAGGATATATATTTCATCCAAAGAGGAGTACCACCTCTATAAAAATGCAGGGGGATTCATATCCTCAAGAGGTTGTCATTTCGGTCTTAACAAATTCAAACGTCAATAATCCCCTACCATGGGAATACCTTATATGCATATAATGATGTTTATTTATGTATAAAACTACCCCATCTTTGCATGTGGGGGGGATTCCTCGATTGAAACCATCAAAGAATCCCCATGGAATCTCCTGATCAATGGCTAGCATGATCAACATTCCATTTTTTTTCCTTTTTTTTTTAGTTATGAATGATTTGCAAGTGGAATCAATAATTTCTATAACAACCTCAGTTGGTATCACTTTGTCTTGGAAAATAACTGAGTTTTGGGCCCACCATATAGAATGAACAAAGGAAGCGGGGAACGTTGGGAACTCACTAAAAGATTTGTCTTAGACCTAGTCTATGACACACCCACTCCGAGTATTCTTATCCCAAGAAGAAACATAAGGAGTAAAAGTGGATTTTTATAAAGACCATACCTGAAAAAAGAAAGGGCATGTAATAAATAAGTGATATATGGTTTCCTCCTCAGATGTACAGAGACAACACCTGCTAGGTCCAATCCATCCCCTCTTCAATCCATTGTTCCACATAAGCATTTGATTGTTGAGAGCTAGTCATAAGGATAGCTTACATTTTATTGGAATTTTGTGTCTCCAAATATATTTCCACCACCAACAAATTTCACCACTAAAAGAGGCTTCAAACTGTGCCTGATATCCTAATTTTTTTGTAAACTCTCCAGATGTTAGAATTTTTGACCAAATGAGGTAATATTTATCTTCATTAAATAGATGAATCATGGATGAGATGAGAATATTGACATATGGTTTCCATTCCTAGGATTCCTCCTCCGAGAGTCCTAAATCTATAGCCGATTTCCAACCATGTCTGACCCATTCTTATGCTTGTTGAGCATGAGCACATGCTAAGGAAAAAACACTAGCTTCATTAAGAGAAGCTATAGTTCCTTCAGAGAGTCTGTAATTTTTACTAGTGCCCCCACATGGATAAAGTCCTACTCTGATAGTTTTCCCATTCCCAATCTTCCATGTTATCCAACTACCAATAATGGGGAACATGTTAGCCAAAGCCTTCCAAATAATTAAGGACTTTGAAACAAACTTCCTTGGATCCTATCCAATCAATAATTGATTTTCCAACAAAATATTTATCACTCATGGCCCTACCCCATAGGGATATTTTTTTCAAAAGGATCCATAGAATTTTTGGGAATAGAGACTGGCTAAACAAGTCTATATTTTTCAAGCCCCAAACTCCTAAAAGTTTAGGATTTTCAATGGTTTCCCATTTGACCAAAGGGATACCTTCCAAGGATCTTTTTCCATCCCACAAGAATCTAAAGATGAGTTTACAATTTTTCTAAAGGATATTTTTTGGGATAGAATCAATAAAGGTCCAGTAAATTGAGATTCTTTCGAGCATCGATTTAACCAAGACTAATCAACCTCCACTAGATAGAAGTCTATTCACCCATATTGATATTCTAAACTCAATATTCTTAATAAGCCAAAGCCAATCCACCACCTTGTAAGCATTAAAATTAAGGAAGAAACCTAGATATTTGAGGCCTTCTTGCAAATATTTATATTGAAAGGAGAATGATTGATCAAGGAAGTGTTGGCACCCAAGTTTTTGCATTCATTTTTACGTGTGTGCACAAACAAAGTTGTACTTTATCATTCCATAGTTTTGTGCACACCCAAGGAAATGCACAAGGAATTCCATAGAGTGTGCATTAGACCAAATTTCTTTAGTAACAAACCAATTTCAAATACTCCCAGGTACGCTCTGGTTTGCGTTTTTTCAGTTGTGTTGGAAAGCAAGAAGATTCCTGCCAGAATCAAGAATGGAATCATTGGGAAATATTCCCGAATGATTATTTCCAACAACAAACGAAGATGTGGGGTGAACAAAAGATGGGTTGGCCAGGCAGTTAAGATTTACTAGTAACTTTGAGTCATTTTTTGATGACCCTTTCGATGTACTTCCGACATACTTATGACGTGATGTTGTCGGGATCACGACAAACATTGGCCCCTTCAAATGTCATTTCTAGTACCATCTCACTTCCAACGCATTTTCTTGTGTCGCACTTCCGACGGTTCTTACAAAAACGTGTTGTCCAAGGCTAAATTTTACAGTGATGCAAATTATTGTTGCACTGTTGATGTATATTTACATGTTCTCTTACTTCTGATGAAAACATATAGTTTGCGTGTCATCTCCACTATGATAGAAAATGTTGTCACAATAGAGACAGACTAGACTATTTCGACGACACAATAATTTTTTTTAGACCTTAAACTACGATAGAAGATGTAGTCGTAATGTCGATGCCATAAATTATTCATCAACAAACTTGCCATGTCTGTGTTGGATTATTAGGAGGGGGGGTGAATCAGTAATGAGCAATTTATACCACTTATTAATCCTTTTTAACCACGATTTATATTCCTTTAACTTATTCAACAATGTTCTTCAGTTCATCAATAATATGTTATTGCATCATATAACATTAACATCCATCAGTGTATAACAAACAATAATAGACACATCCACAAAATGAATAGTACACCAGTATTTTAAGTGGAAACCCAATGCAAGAGAAAACCACTGAATGCTTTTATTATATGTTTGTAAGAATTACATTCAAGGAAGCACCAAATTCCAATTCTTTAGCTCGAACCGGAAGGAGGCTCCAACCCCCGAGTTCCTTAGGCTACAACTTGAGGGAAGCTCCAACTCCCCAATTCTCTAGCTACAACCAAAAGGTTGCTACCACTCCCTGTGTTCTCCAACTACAACCAGAAGGTAGCTACAACCACCTAGTTCTTAGGCTCCAACCTGAAGGAATATCCAACTCCCCGATTCTCTGACACCAACCAAAAGGAGGCTACAAACCCCTTCCCTTGCCTCGTCCAACCACCCTTTAATATAAATTTCAAATGTATAAATCTTTTCATTGAATCAAACAATGCCATTGCCAACCTATCACTATCAACATGTACCAACAACCTATAATGACATGTACCAATCAACCTACACCAAACAACCTGTAACAACATGTACCAACAACTTGTAATAACATGTACCAACAATTTGCACCAACACAAGTGCATCAACTATGCACAACACAAACTGTCACAACAACCTATCACATCAACCTGTCCCATCAATCTCATCAACCCATCAGATCTATTCACCAAGATCAATCACCGAGACAAATATAAACCAGATGCATAATACCACCAAGATGTGCATCAACCAAGACTACTTGCAAACATCAACAATATGTATCACAATCAATATGTGCTTCTAAAAGTATACCAAGTCATTTATGCCACATCATCCATAAACCACGTGACAATAATACTACTAGCAAGTGCCTCTAACAATGTACCAAATATGTACCAATCATGCATAAGCTATAGATCAAACTACGATTCATCAAGATGTATCAACACCACCATACCATACACCTCACGTATGTTCCACTCATCAACTATATGTCCCAACATGTCTCTCAATCCTATACCAAAGACATATACCAATATAACCATAAAAAATTCTCTAACAATACATCAAACTATCCATAACCAAATACCATAAACCCTCACATCAAATCATGTGCCAAAACCTCATTGTTTTATAGCCTCAAGTGTATACCAATCATATATCAATACCAATAAGACTCAAACATGCACCAACAATATACTTCAATAGATATGCCTCAAAACCATTCTACAACAAGCCCTAAACTTCCAAGAGGGCATCTAACAGATTTATGAGGCAAACCCTCAACCAGATTCATAGATTCAACACTACACATATGAAAACTATACATTTTTCTTCTTGTAGTTGTGGATCTATTACAGATCTGTTTATGTAGTTGTGATTATGTTTCCGCGATTTTGTTTCTATGATTTTGTTGTTGTGATTTTTCTTTCGTGATTTTGCTTCCACAGTTCTACTGCCGCGATTATGCTACCGTGGTTTTCCTACCGTGATTTTTTTGTAGCGATTTTTCTGTCGCGATTTTGTTGTCGTGATTCTGTAGCCACGATGTTTCTGCTATTATTTTTCTTCCATGATTTTTCTACCGCGATTTTTCTGCTATGAATTTTATGCCGCGATTTTGATCTATCAGTAATACCTACCAAATAATCTTTCACAAATGGATATTCAATTATATTCAAAATAGGTGCTAATAAGAGAGCCTTTTCTCTCTTATTTATACTTCCATGTAGCTTCCTCAAGGGGTTATCTTCTAACTCACTTAACCCAAATTCCTTCTTTTAGGGCTAATCCACTTCTAACCACTTGTCCAGTTACAACCACTTTATCCACAAATATTAAGTTCTCCACTTTTATTTGCAAATAAATTTATTATTTAATTAATTTCTTTTGCAACCACTTTGACTTATCCATAAATAGTAAACTCACCACTTCTTGTTGCAACCACTTTATCATAATTAACAAACTCACAAATTTAATTATTTTCTTAATGCAACAACTTTACCCAAGATTAAATCCTAGTTACTATCAATTTGACTAGTACACTTCTTCTAGGAGATTCTAGAATAATTGACTTATTTGACCTTCTAGGGGCTTCTAGATAAATCACAAGGGCTCTCCAACTTCATATGGCCATAACTCTCTAACCGTGAGGAGTTATGTGAAATTCCACATATCAACGAAAATGGCATGACATATACTATCCATCTAGAATAGTATCTCTTGAAAATTCATTATTCTTCCTTACATTATTCCTCAACGAAACATGGGTTCCTTACCCATACCTATGGAACTACCATAATGTGCTAGCGGACATACTCAAATGTTGAAATCAATCTCTAAGGTTTGACATCAATCTACAATATCACTCTCCAAGGGTTGACATAAATGACAACCAACTATCCAACTATCCATCAATCTAGACCAACTATCTGACAATATCCCCCTTTGGAATTGATGGAAACACCAACATTGATGGAAAAACTTAGTCATGATAACATTCACGCTCATAATCCTCATCAATGTTTCTATCTCTCCCCCTTTGACATCAATGTAAAAGTGTATCTCCCTTTGGGGCTACTTCCCTTGACTAAACTCTCCTTCGGGCTGCTACCCCTTGACTGAACTCTTCTTAGGGTTTCTCCCCTTGTCTGTACTATCCTTTGGGATTCTCCCCCTATATAGATTCCTTTGATCTTTATATGTGTTTCTAAGCCTCTGATTACTTTCTCTCCCTGCATTTGAAGAGTCTCTCCCTCTTTGGAAAAGGGTATCACTCTGATGAAATATTGAAGTCATGATGCTCATGCTCCTTTGTAACCATCGCTCCCCTTGGAATCATGCCTCTGTTATCTCTCCATACATCTAAATCTCTTCCTTTGACTTCTGTACAATATGTGGTGTAGAAAAATATAATTCTTCCTATACCTGTTTCCTTTTGGAGTTATTGTCCATTGGTGCTTCCTTGTGTAATCAACTGACATATATGAAAATCATTCAAGAATAAGCATTCAAATATTCCTACGTTATTATCATCCATTATGATGATGTTCCTTTATCTCTGAACACATCTATGAACCAGTCTCTGAATCCATGCTCTCATCCACTGTCATATATCTGTCGAAACCTTCTAAGTGTTCTTACGAGTCCATCTTTGTCCATACTGTCTAAGACTATGCTACTCAAATGTCCACAATGTTGACCCATCTATCTCAGCTACTGCATATAATCCCCATGTCTACTATTGGTATTACCTCAGAGTATGCAAGCCAAATGACTCATAACAATACATGCTCTGATGCAGCTTCATCTTCCTCTTCGTCGGTATATACATATTCACTTTCATTCTCTTTCTGAATTTTTTCATCTTCCTAAGTTTTGATGTCTTCTTCATCCTCCAATTGAATTCCAAAACTTTCATATTTTCCTGTAAAGTCATCGTGTTCTTGTGTTGTTGCAAATACTAAAAGTACAGTTCCTTGGACATGTTCTTCATTTACCTGCTCCTCTTGTTTTTCACTTCTTCTCCAAACCTTCTTGTGTCCCACATCAACATTTTCTTTCATGGGAGGCCTTATCATGCTTCTGCAATTTCGATTTGTGTGTCCATAGTTGTGGCATTTGTAACATTCAATATTTTGTGGGGCCACATAAGCATTTCTTGTATGATTATTTAGACTTTCATAAGCCCTGCAATATGCAACCTTATGTCCAAATTTAGTACAATAAAAACAATGACCACAAAATAAATTTACATACCTAGGAGCAAATGATTTTCCTTGTGGTGTAGTCCTTCTGTAATTATGCCTTGGATTATAAATATCTTCTCTTTGGTTGTTTCTTTCATAATGATTCAATCTTCCTTTTTGCTTGAATGTAGAGGGTCTTCTGTATTCATTTCTTTCTGATTCTTGTTGACCATGATTCCTTCCTTTGAGAACTTCTGCATAACTCTTTTGTTCTTTTTCTTTTGTCATGGAGCTTGAACCTTTCTCAGTCTGCATTTGGTTGTATCTTAAGTCCAAACCTGTCATAGTATGACCTTTGATTTTTGATGATCTTATCCAATGTATTAGTGCTATCTTGTTGCCTGTCCTTCTTCTGAAAATCTTTTGTTAGATTGATTGCTTCTTCCAACCTTTCAATCATCTTCTCCTTCTCTTCTCGCTGAATTCTGAGTATTTCTTCAATTCTTATGTCCTCTTCTACCTAGAATTTTAACTTCGTAATTACCTGGTTGACTTCCTTTGAGTTAAGATTATGAGTTCTGTTTAGTTCTTTATTGAGTATCTTGTGTTTCTTTCTTTCTTTCTTTAGTTCTTCTGAGGCGCTAATTAATTATTCTCTGAGATTGACTTCGCCTTCTTCTTCTGAACTGTCGTAGTTTCGTTTTTTAATTTCCTTAGTCATAAGTAATACCTTTTATGAATCACTGTCGGTTTCATCATCTTCACTAGATGAGGAACTGTCTTTTTTTGAGTATATATTTTTCTTGAAGGCTTTATTTTATTTTTTCCAGTTTCCCTTTTGATATCTCTTTTATTTCTTGGGCTCTTTCTCTTCATCACTATTTGAATTTTTGGCATAAGGACACTTATTTGCAAAATGACCATTTTTACCACAATTAAAACGTTTCAAAAGAAGCTTACCTTTATATTTACATGTTCCCTTTTGCAACTTTTGTTGGATTACTGAGAGGGGGGGTGAATCAGTAATAGAGCAATTTAATCATTTTTAACCATATAATCCAAGTGTTATATCAATGTAGCATTATCATCCAATAACTGCAGAGTAAATAAGAAATGAAGAAATGAACAATCATACACATACACAGTACACCAGTGTTTTACGTGGAAACCCAAAGTGGGAGAAAACCATAGAATGTTTTTTCTTATATGTCTTGAAGAATTACATTCATTGGAAGCACCAACTTCCTTTTTTTTCCAGCTCCAACCCCCTAATTTCTCAGGCTACAACCTGAGGGAAGCTCCAACTCCCCAATTCTCTGGCTACAACTAGAAGGAGGCTACAACCCCCTATGTTCTCTGGCTACAACTGGAAGGTGGCTACAACCACCTGTCCTTGCCCCGTCCAAATGTCCTGAAGTAGAAGTAGAATGATGGAACCACTGTCACACTATCACTGTGAGATATACCGCTGTAAAACTATACCAATAAACCTGAACCATGCATCAACCATGCATCAACCTGTACCTCAACTTGTAATCAACCTGTACCATAAACAAGTGCATCAACCATGCACCAACCTGTACTAAACAACTTGTAATCAACCTGTACCATAAACAAGTGTATCCAACCATGTACCAAGTATGTACCAATCATGTGTCAACTACTCATGAACTATGACTCATCAATATGTA
>JZKD02S0719841.1:246928-262154 GCA_000966675.3 Picea glauca | reverse complement strand
CCAGTGGAAAAAAAAAAAAAAACAGAGTAAAACAGACTTTTCAGCACTTTCGGTGGCTAAAATAGCCTCGACTTTCATGTTTATGCTACCGAAAGCTAGGAATTTCGGTGGCTTAGAAGCCCTTTTGGGAAGGCACTTAGCCATCGAAACCTGAGTTTTGGATTTTTTGAAATAATGATCAAAATCAATGCTTTTCAAACTTTATTACAAACCTAAGGCTCTAAAAAATGAACCTTAAAAAATTTAGAAATGTATTTTTCAATGATTTCCTATCACCTAAAATAAAAAAATTTGACTGTGCTATTTGAGCACATAACATATGGCTCCTTCTAAGTCTGAAAGCCTCATTGTGAGGTTTCAAAGAACCTAGTAGTTCCAGTTGCCTTTAGCAATGTGCATGGAGTCATCTAGCTTATACAACTGATCTTCTGCAAACCTGTAACTTGCCTATAGCCTTTACCATTGGGCTATGGAGTCATTTGTCCTTTAGAACTGATCCCTTACAAACCTGTAGCCTTTACAAAAAATATCTAGATCCTGGAAAACTGGATCAAATTTACTTAAAATGGAAAGTAAAAAACAGTTCTAAGAGAATAGGAAAAGATCATATTTACTAGGTCAACTCCTTATCCTAATTATCTTTATGTCCTTCAAAACCTTTGATAGCTACAATAGATCCTTAGAGACTGATAGCGAATTCGAAATTGCCACCTTTTCCCAAAAGACAACTTTTTGCAAAAATTAAGTAGTAAATTTAATATTCTCCTCTTGTTGGCACCTTTTAAAATTGGAACAGAAACCCAAAAATGATGCCTTTAATTATTATCTATCATTATAAACCATCCTCGAGGCATCTAGATCAGAAAATCTCGGATCTGTGCAAAAATGGTAGCTTTATGCCCTGTGTTGTGCTTTTGGTGGCTAGGAGAGCCAAAATCCGTGCCTGTAAGCCACTGAAAGCTCCTCTTTCGGTGGCTAATGAACATTTGAAATGTACTCCTAAGCCACCAAAACGTCTGCTTTATAATAGTGACAAAATTGCAAAAATGCATTTTCTCTTAACTTACTGATCTTTAAGGCTGCTCCTTTAAGTCTTCTACAGTGACCATGCGACCTCTAACTGCGTGCACAACTTGTGTTTTGATGAATAACATACCCAAAAATGATACTACAAGCTAATAGTGATTGGTTACAGTCCAATCAAATAGTCAACGATGCCTCTATTTTTAGATATTGATGCATCAAAAAGTAGATGAACATGTTCAGATATCACATTTCTCTTCTTACGTCTAGTTCCACCTTTGAACATTTCTATAATCATACATTCCCTTTCCATCTTTGTGCATGAACTATGGGCTTTCCAAACCATTGAAGAAAAATATTTCTCTTTTAATTGTGTTCTTTTTATTCATGAAATCAATCAACTAAAAATGATCTAGCTGCTCATATGAAGAGATTATTTAGTTGCCTACTCCTACACTAACCAAATCTGAAAATTGGTCATGTATACATAGACTTCCATAATATCCATTGGAGCAACCTAAAAATTGAGATGGCCTTATCTCTATCAATGCTGAATACAAAGTAACCGAAAGATATCAACAATGATAAATAAACTTTCTGAAAGGTATACTCATTGGTGAATACTGATGAGTAAACAAAATCTTAAATTTTCAGAGGATCTGAAATATACAACTCCATCAAAGATGCCACCGGGTCTCTGAAAAAAAGATCAGAAGCATTCTGGTTCACAAAAATTGACTGTCCTTCTATGAATGTATCTCTTCTTGTAAATATATGTCTTCTTTGATAGTCTTTATGTTGTCCCAACTGAAAACTGAAATGTTGTTGCTTCTTGCTTTCACTGATGTCAATGATAAATTTGGAATGTTCTTCCTCTGTCGGATGAAAATGCAAGCTCAAGTGCTGATATGAACCTTTCTGCTTCCCTTCACCATATTTCTGTAATTTGAATTCATCATGATGATATGCTGGCCCATCACAGCTGACAGATTTTGAAATAAAATAAAAGGTGTGTTCTTGATCTTCTACATTACTGTCTTGATGATGATCAAACGAAAGATGAGTTTGAAAATATGTAACATGCAAAAAAATTTGATCATCTTCTCCAACAATGATATTTTTTCAAGATATATCACTACAATTTTGATCTTCACTGCAATTTTGATCAACAAATTCATAACTAGTATCAACCACAACATGCACACATTTATGATCATCTCTCTGCTAAAAAGTAGAACTAGATGAAATTTTAGTAGACAACATGCCTTCACAAATCTCAAAATATTCTTCCTTATCACTGTATTGGTCGAATATAGGAGCATCAAGATAAGATCCTAATGATAGAGATGAAGCTTCTTGTATAGAAGTATCAACAATAAAATCTTGAAATAGATTTAGAAAAATATCGCCTTGTTCCTTATCATAATTTGAAACAACATATTCATAAGGAGAAGGAGGATATTCCCGATGCTCTAGCTGGAGATTAGACATTCCCTGAAAATCTTGTTCTTCATGGTTACTGCAACTTCCCTTGATCTGCAAATCAGAAAACTGAGGGTTGCCCTTAGTATCTACTGCATATTCAATATTGTTACATGTTGATATCAAAATCTGCTTATCATTTTTCAAGTTTTCAAAAGAAATAGTTTGATCTTCATGACAACCATATTTAATATATGCATTTAATACAATGTCAAAAGCATCACCATGGTTGTCATAATGTGGATCAGCAAACCCTTGATCACGGTGAGAGATATCGTCTGCTACAACAAAGTCTTCATGAATATTTGGATCTTTGTTCAATAAATGGAAATCATGACAACATTCAGGATACAAAAGGTCAGCTGAAAATATGCCTTTGCAAAACAAATGAAAGGCAACATGAAAATCTGCCAAAGAGCTGATACTAGCAATAGGAAGAGACCAATACCAATCACGAGCAATTCCTTCTAATGAAAAACTGAAAAGCTTAATTTGAACATTCTCATGTACAATTTCAAGCTAATGAATAAAGTCATGAAAATCCATCAAGTGTTCAGCTGGTACTTCCCACTCTTCTCCTCGAAATCTAGGAATACTACATTCCCATTCATCTCTACTAGGCACTGCATTAGGGTAACCAAAAATACTTGAGAAAACGAAAAATGCATACCTCTTCACTAAGATCTGGTTCATTTCATACCAATGGAGTCGCCAACAAATCCGTCCTTCATGGAGTCGCCAGATAGATGATTACAATCGAAAATATGTCCAGACTTTGTCTATCATCAAATTTGGATCTTGTCGTCTCCCAAGGAAGCTGAGCTTCAATCTCCTCTCCCCGGCAATGACGCCAATTTGTTATCACTCCAGGAGTCTTTCTCATCTTGTAGGTAGAAGAAGCATGGTAACTTAAAATATGTTTGGGTTTTCTATGTAGGTTGGATCAAATGGGACACATAAACTACTGGCTATATAATCTAGACAGTCAAAGGTATATAATCAGATGAGACAATGCTTTCAAGAGTTATTAATCAGATGAATTACTGAATTTGTTGGGTAAAGAAAAATATATTTATCGACCAGAACATATATATGATGGGCCAAATAAAAATAGCAAAGGTTACTAATCAATCGTCGTTTATGAATTGACAAGGTGAGATGACAATCACCAGCAATTAGAAAAACTTAGATAGAGAGTAATTCAATCATAAGCACAGAAAGTATAAGAGAACGGAAATCTGATAATAACTGAGAAAGAAGCTTGTGATCTGTATTATATAAATATGAAGGGTCTAATACAATAGCAACAGGGTCTAGTCTCCAAAATTGAACCATTAGTCTATAAAATTGATAGGATTTATAGCCTTTACAAGCAGTTTCAGATCCTCAAAATATGGATATGATAACCTCTTCTACTATCTCAAATTTGAATTTGTGAGGTGGCTGGAAAAGACAGAAATTTTTGGAAATATTCTGCTCAAATATTGACGCATATCTCTCAAACCAAAAGTGTTGTGTACAAAATGGAAGAGGCTTTTGTATATTTGTTTGTTGTGAGAAAAAAACTCTCACAGTTCTTTGAGATTCGTCTTCATTTTTCCAGGATATGAATTTAAAAAACATGTGTCAAACAGGGAAATTCTGAGATCCGAAAATTAGGGCTCAGAGATGAATTTGATTCTCTAAATATATGACACCTATAGGAAAAATGAGAGAGTTTATTGTTCTTTGACATGTTATAAACAAAAACCTCTACCCATTTCTGAAAATGATTCCCCAGACACTCAGAATCATCATTTGAAAATGATGACTCAACATAGTAAAAACAGACTTTTTTGCACTTTCGGTGGCTAAAATAGCCCCAACTTTCGTGTTTAAGCTACCAAAAGCTAGGGATTTCGGTGGATTAGAAGCCCTTTTGGGAAGGTGCTTAGCAACCGAAACCTGATTTTTTGCTTTTTTGAAATAAATATCAAAATCAATGTTTTTCAAACTTTATTACAAACCTAAGTCTCTAAAAAATGAACCTTAAAAAAATTAGAAATGTATTTTTCAATGACTTCCTATCACCTAAAATAAACCAATTTGACTATGTTATTTGAGGAGATAACAAGTGGCATCAACCGTAAAACTAGATCTAGTGTCAGGGGGATGACTAGACATGGGGTTAAATTGTGTTGGAGGCTAAAATGGTGGGAAAACTCAGAGATCATGGTTACATGGATTTGGGATACTCGGGGTTTGTCAAAGATGTCTATAAAAAAAATAAGGTGGATTCGCTAACTAAGGGAGACATGGGTTGATTTTCCAGGTAAAATAAGTCCATTGGGGGTGACGACTAAAAAATCTATGTAATGATGGAAACAAGGGCTTTATACAATTACCAAAGAAATAAAGAACAATTTGGGTTGAGTATACAGATACAAAAATGGGTGCCCCAGTGAAAGATGGCTTGGTCTGTTTTAAGGAACAAGTTTGTGAAACAGAACTGGTGGAGGTTGGGGGGCCCATGGGTGGGTCTCTGTATTAGGTAAATGGATGGATGACAATCTGCATATGGGAAAACTGATGGTGGATGAGATGTAGGGATAATGGAACTCTGGGGGTGCAGTCAACAGAACCAAATGTAGAATGATATGACCCGAGAGTCCATTGGGAAGGTTAGCAATATGATAAGAAGAAATATGGGGTTCATTATCGGAAGTGAAAAAAACATCAGGACTCCCAATCCTAGGGGGTGTAAGAGTGTCAAGTTGCAAAGGGGGACTATGAATGGGACAACTCATGTGGGGAAGAGTTATACCGATTGACAGTACCAAAATGTAGCATGGGTGAAGGTATTGCAAATCCGAATGTAGGGACCCTAAAGGAAAATGTCAGAGGGTGTGACTGGGATATGGAATTGTTTACAGAGGGAGTAATTACATGTCGGTGTTGAACATATACCTGAAGGGGTTGTAAGCTTGCTTAACAAGTACCTACACAAAAAAAAAACCCAAATACCTGACGTGAAAAATATCTGATGATAAAGATCATATAACAACTATTTGATCAAACTAAAAGTGAGTATGCGTACCTGAACGTGGCGTGAGAAAAATGATCCTCCGGGGAAACATGAAAATGATAACCTGAGGAATGTGGATGTGTAGATGGTTGGATTTGGATCTCATGTATGAGAATGGATCAAAAAATGGAGGCTTTGTGCTCTTGTAAAAGAATGTGGAAGTTGGGAAAAAAGGCCTATATATGGATGGTAGGCCCACAATGCCACCTCATTTGCACCTGACACTATTGTTGATCTCACGAGAGAGTTGTGAGGTGATTTGGAGATTACGGGAGCGTGGGGCTATCGATCTGGGAGTTGAGAGAGATAGGTTGGTAACCTTATTGTCTTGCACTTTTTGAATTTGGGGGAGGGTAGCTAGGAATTGTACAGAGGGTTGTACATGGGGTTTTTGAGGTAGGTTCCCACTAGTGCGCAGGAAAAGGAGGAATACGTGTGCATGTGTGCGTGGTTAAAAATTGGTTTCTTGCACATTATGTGTGGGTCTTTTCAAAATAGTCACACATTACTGAATTTGCGGTTGTGATGGGAAACCCCGCGCATAATGTGTGACTATGTAGGTAACAACCACACATATAGGTGTGTAGGTTTGATAGACATGTGCGCACTGGATGCACGTCTATATCGAGGAAAATTGCGCACTCATGCACAACTGTGGGTGTGATAGTTATGCATTAGTGCACAACTATTTGAATAATAGTCACGCATATATGCGCAATTGTATGAGGGAGAGCCGCGCACTATGTGCAGGATGAGGGGTGTGTGAATTTTTGATGTTTATGATTTTTGATGTATGAGATGTTTGATCAGATGTTTTGGGTGAATGTAGGTGATCAATGGAGTTGGGTACGATGTTGGTCCACTGGAAAGAGAGAGACTGGTATCGAATGAGAGAGTCTGTGAGGGAGAAACCTATAGTGTGCAGACATTTGGCAGCCTATGGGTTACTAAAGTTTTTTTTTTGTCCATTGATACGGTCGCAGGAGTTCTTACTCCAAGTTTTTATTCACATGTGGCGCACTGATCTGCAGTGCTTCGTGGTACGGGTGGAGCAACTGACGTTCTCTGCAATAGAGGACATATAGTTTTTGACATGACTCCCATTCCAAGGGAGGGCATTGGTCATGGATCCCCATCTACTAGTGGAGGACATGGTAGAGACCATTGAGGCACGACATTGTTCCAGGCCGAACCCTATGTCGGGTTCGGTAATACGGATTAAGGCCTTATATGATTTGCTTATAGAGTGAATCACCATTATGGTGGTGAGGATATATGGATCCTTGGGCACTTGGCGTATCACTGATGGTCATCTGAAAGTATTTGAGGAGGTCTTGGATGGATACATGTTTTCATCACACCTGGATGGTGTCCCAGTTGAACTGGTGTCAGTGTACCGAATCCAGTGACTTTGCCTTAGGGTCATTTTTGGTGGCCTGGTTCTTGGAGAGGGTGCCTCTATTGCGCCCTTGGATTCTATTGGCACCAACATCGTGGTGAGAGCCTTGATTGATGTGGTGGGCACATGTTTTGGATCGACACGGAAGAGGGGAGGGTGGTCATTATTTTACGTCCATAGTTGCTCGAATGTGGTGGAAAATGCCATAGGTAATTGTACACTTTCCATACGCTGGTATGGACTACAAACATGATCCTGACATGGTACTACCTCCTGGGGAGGACTGGGACCATAGAGGTATGTGTGTTATCTATTTTTTTATTTTATTTTGGTAGATAGAGTTGATCAGACATGTATATGGATGTTGACACTATATCTGTGTTGTTTTGTTGATGTTGGACCCTGGGGTTGAGAGACGAAGGTCATCTAGGATCCATATCGACAAGAGCCCACAGAGGTGAGGGTCAGGCAGAGGCGTCGTCGGGATGATGCAGGTGCGAGACCATCGAGAGAGAAGGGGGGGGGGGTGAATCAATGTAGGGATATTTTTACACTTCTTTCAAAAATTTAGTTAGAAACCACCTTAAACATGTCATTTGTTCATACTTAACTACTTGCATGTATCAACAACATTCATCAATAATAGAGAACTATAAACCATCACCATAGTAAACACCAATAACACCATATATGTGTGTAATATGTTTTTAGTATGTGTTACAGGAGACTACAATCTCTGATTTTTGTCAATAGCCACTGAAAATAGAAACTAATTCAAAAGAGCACCAACTCTCAATACAAGAATCAACTTGCAGATCTCAACACCAACTGAGATTTGAGGAATCCAATCCCCGAGTACAACACCCAACTTGCAGATAGAAACCAATCCTCCAACTAGTATGCAACATGTTTATATTGCATCCCACGTATGTATGTGACCTACCTATATTGTAGCACGTGTATGTACGTGTCCTTCACTCTGTCAGCCTACATACACCTTCATAAAACTATGACATTGATTTTTCTGAACCTACGAAACTTGTACCGTCAAACTTCCTTTCTACCTCAAACTTACGAAAATTCTGATGCGTCCATGAGTATCTGCAATGAACCTTTCACCACAAAATAGATCTTCAATATATTCAAAATAATTCATACTCATAAGAGATCGTTGCTCTCTTATTTATGCTTCTCTAAGTAGCTTCATCTAGGGGTTATATCCTAGAGGAAGGTCCTTTGGTAAATAAGCCAGACTATGTTTTCATTGATTTCAAAGGATTGATGTCAAAAGGTTATTGTCAAGTATTTTCATAGTGATATGTTTATATCATTGACGTATTGATTATGTTGTCATTGATGTAATTGATGTCAAAGGGCTGATGTCATGTGGTGTCATAGTGATGTGTATCATTGATGTCATGTCATGGTTCATAGGAAGAACCAAATGGATGAACTCCAAATTGGTCCCCTTATGGTGAAATCCCTCACAGGAAGATACTTTGTGAAGTCCAAATGGTTAAGTGGTTAAGTAATCCCATCAGTGTGGTTAAGATACCCAAGTTTGGTAAAGGAATAATTCAATGAAGATTAGTGAATTTCCAAGTGATAGTATTCTATAGGGATAATGTTCATCATGCCATTTCCGGTGATATGTGGAATGTTACATAACTCCTCATGGTTAGAGAGTTATGGCCATGTGAAGTTGGAGAACCTCATCATTCATGAGTTATCTAGAAGTCCCTAGAAGGTCAAATAAGTCAAATTATTCTAGAAGCTCCTAGAATAAGTTGACCAATCAAAGTGGTTAGTCATGGGTTAAGTGATTGCAAAAAGAAAACAATTATAAATAAATTATTTTCAACTAGAAGTGGAGAGTTTACTATTTGTGGATAAAGTGGTTGTAAGTGGAAAAAGTGGTTAGAAGCAGGTTATCCCCTAACAAAGGAAGTTGGTTAGATAATAAAACCTAGAGGAAACTACTTGGAGAAGTATAAATAAGAGAGCAAGGGTATCGTACGGGGATAAATATTTTGAGTATATTGAAGATCTATTTTTGGTGAAAGGTTTGTTGCAGGTACTCATGGACACATCCGAAGTTCCATAAGTCTAAGGTAGCAAGGAAGTTTGATGACAAAAGTTTTGGAGGTTTAGAAAACCTTAGTTTTCTGAAGCTGTACGTGGGCTGCGGTGGGACAGGTCGTGTACATACGTGGGTTTCAGAAGGACATGGCACATACATATGCTTTCTAAATAATCAAATGTCACGTATATTTGAAAAGGCCATAAAAATCTTGAGTAGATGCTATTGTCAGGTTCATGAAGTCTGAAGAAAGTTCCCGGGATATCTTTCTACAGGTTTAGATCTACTACAGAAGTTATGTTATGGTTATATGTTGTCTTGATACTTAGATTTACTCATGATATGGTGAATGCTTGAAGCATTATTTGTATGGTTGTTATGATTTTTGGATATGGTAGATGTTGGTTGGTTGGTTGAGTGGCTTTATTCTGATATGGTTGAGGGATATCTATGTTGTGTTACGATGTATGCATGAGGAAATTTATAGGTTGTTGGATGGTGTATATTTGTTTGTGGTTGGGACAAAACAGATTCATTGTAGTGACAGGTTGGATGTAGTGACATGTTATTTGTGGATGTGACAGAGGCATGAAAGTTTTAGAAGTGCAGAAGAATGGATGTCCTAGTTTTTTGAAGGTGTACACGGGCTGATAGAGGAAAGGATACATACATATGTGTGTTGCATTATAGGAAGGTCGCGTACCTATTGGCATATTGATTTATGTCTACAAGAATGGTCTTGTACTTGGGGATTGGATTCCTCAGATCTCAATTGGTTATGAGATCTCCAAGATGAGACTTGTATTTAGAGTTGGTTCTCTTTTGGAGTTGTTTATCTTTTCATTTGTTGCTGATAAAACCCAAAGATTGTAGTCTCATTTAACACAAAATACAAAAATATTACACATATATCTGGTGTTCTTAGTGTTTAATATGGTGATGGTTTATAGTTCTATTTTATTGATGAATGTTGTTGATAAATGCAAGTAGTTAAGTATGAATGAATAATATGTTTGAAGTGGTTTCTAACTAAAATTTTGAAAGAAATGTAAAAAGATACCTACATTGATTCAACCCCCCTCTCAGTGTGTTCGGTGTGTCCAACAATGGTATAAGAGCATGCCTTCACTATAAGACTTACAATCTTGAAGGAGATCCATGGACACAAAAAATGAATGAACATAATAATGAAGTTCCATTCTTTGATGAGAAAGATTGCTCAGCATGGAGAATAAACATGAAAGGGTATTTGAATTCAAAATGATCAGGTGTTTGGGATACAATTGTTGCTAGACTAGTTCCTTCGAATAATAAGTCAAAATTTGCAACAAAGAAGAATAATGCAGTAGCATTACCAACCATCTTAAATGGACTCTTAGGTTATGTTAAAGAAATCATAGGAAAATGTAGCTTTGTCAAGGACCTATGACTGAAGATAGAGAAGGCATATCAAGACTCAATCATCAATGAAGGTAAAGACTCTCCAAAATATTTTGATTGCAATACTCCTAAATGAAATGAAGTTGAATGTTCCCCTACAATTGAAGAATAATATCTAGAAGTAGTTTTTGTAGAATCAACTAACAATTATCTTATAGATAAAGAGGAAGATTTATTGAAGATTAAAAATAAAATTATGAATGATTTAGAAGAAGTTATAATGGAAATAGGATATGGTTCAATTTCTTTTGAGTATCTTGAAAAATACACTAAGGAAGCCCTAGAAAATAGCCAAAGGATTACCATGAAACTGAGACAAATGCTCAAGAAACAAGAAGAAATTGAAACCAAGCAAAGGACCCAATTAGAAGAAAAATAAGAAGAGATCAAGAGACTAAATAATGAAATAATTAGTCAAGCAGAAGAAAAGAAGAAGGTAAATGATGAGCCTAGCAAAAGCCTTGAAGAGATTAAAGAAACAATTGAAGTCAATGTCAATATAAAGACCCAACTTGAAGAATCCAAAAGGATAGACGAACTATTGAAGAATCAAGTAAATGAAAAGGAATAATCATGCCATAAGCTAGAAGAAGAAGTTGTTGATCTCAGAAGGAAAGCAAAGAAGTCCAAAAGGTTCATGAACAACTCAACAATATTGGATGAAATCCTGGATAGTCAAAGAACACCAAATGATAAATAAGATCTTGGATACAAAAACAAAGTTGCACACTTTGAAACTATCACTTCTAAGAAGCATGAGCTAAGTCCTTCATTATCAAAAGGTGGAAGCAAATATGCAAGTCAAGAACCTACACAAAGCAAGGAATCTTTCAGAAGAACAGAGCAAGGAAGACACCACGAAGCCATATTCACACCTCAAAGAAAATTCAAAAGAGAGACACCTTCAAGGTGGACACCAAGGAAAATGTATGAAAATGTTTCTCATGGTCACTACTTCTCATGTAATGAATATGGTCACAAAGATTTGGATTGCAGACATTATGCAAGGAAAGATGTTGGAAGGTTTCATAACATTCTAACATGGTTGAGATGTAATCAAGTGGGACACATTGCTTCTCATTGTCACACCATGATATGTTACAACTGCAGTGGGTTTGATCAAAAAGCTCAATATTGTCACAACTCAAGGAGAAAGTCAATGAGGAGTGCTTAATATAATATGGAAAGAAGAGTGCATCAAACTTGGAAGGAACAAAATGTTGAAAAGATGGAAGCTCAGAGTACAAGTTCTGAGAAACCGGAAAACTTTCAGGAGTGGATGAAGAAGACTAAAAAACAAGACATGAATGAAGACAAAAATAATGAGGAAATACTTACATTTTCTTAGGCATACACAGGATCTTGTCCGAAAAGTCATGTATATACATAGTCTGTCTGAAGAAAATTCACGTACATATGTGCATTGTGAGATAAAACCCTTAGAAAGAGGGGTGTACAAATGAGCGGCAACATGGTTTGATGGTAAATCAAAGTTTGTTTAGGGTCTAAGATGATATGCTTCAGGTTTTCATGTTTTTTATGTGTCTTTGATGTGATGATATATGGTTTAGATTTGGAGCATATGTTTGAGGTATATTTTGGATGCATGGTACTAACCCTAGTTTGTTGATTGAGGAATTTTTTGTTGAGGTACAGTGTTGGTTATGTGAAGTTCTTTATCAGTGAGGTTATGGCACTTTGTTTATGAAGTACAACATGATGATGCGATGATAGCTAGAGATATAGCATTGATCTATTGAGGGACACTCTTGATACATGATTAGAGGTACTATTGGTTTCTTAGTACTTGTTGTAGTGAATGGTTTTGAGGCATATTTTTTTATAGTGCCTAAATGGTACATACGTGAGCTCCATTGACATATCTTGTGATGTATTGTTAGAAGCATATTTGTTGGATGTATTGGTGTATGTATTTGGAATATGGTTGAGCTACATACTGGGACATGTAGTTGATGAGTTGATGAGGTGGTGATATTGTACATCATTGATGAGTCATAGATTGATATACAATTGATGCATGATTGGTACAAACTTGGTTGTTTGTTAGAGGCACTTGATAGTACTATCAATTGCACGTTGTTTATGGATGATGTGGCATATGTGTATGGATATCTTGATTATGGTTCATATTGTTGAGGTTGGCGCATGGTTTATACACTTGCTATGGTACAAGTGGTGATACATGTTTGCTGCATGGTTGATGTACTTCTTGATCATATATGGTACATGATTGATCCTTGATGGTTGAGATACATTTCTTAGCATATGGTTTTTGGAACTTGGTTTATGATAGAGGAATATCATGAGTGTAATGACACTTTTTTGAGGCATATGGTTGGCATGTTGTATGGTTGATGATGTTTTTGTGTTGGTCTTGTCACATGGATGAGAAAAAAAAAAACACTTACTTTCCTAGTTAAGTCAGCTAAACAAGACGAAGGTTTGTGAGTTGATTAGATAATCAAATACACATGAAAAAAGGAAAGATAAATTAAAAAAAATAAATAATAGATGTTAGAGAAGCTTGCAAGAACTAGAACCATGAAAAATGAAAAATGGCATTCATATAACTACCAATGGATCAATGTATTGATAGGCTAGTACCATAGAGAAAGGAAGGGACTTATGAATCCCTCTTCCTCCTTGGGAGGGATATTGAGTTCCCTAATAGATAGATCTTCTCTTCATACAATGGAAAGTGACAATGGTGAACAAATACAATTCGAATCCTCTCAAGAGGTGAGTGGAATGGCCATTGCTATAGTGCTTGAATGATTCAAAGAGAAAAGAGGATTCTCCAAGAAGAATTCTTTCATCATAACAATACCTTGAGTTTATTCCTCTCTTATCACACCCATGGAATATATTTATAGTGTCCATTCATGGAAAGATACAATTGGTTCGTAGTGTGAACAAGGAGCCTTTTTGGTCACTTCCTAGCCCTTGACCAGCCTCCAAGCTAGATTTTTCTCAGATCTGAGTGTCAAATCGTGTTGGGGGTTGGACTAGAAGTGGTTGAGAGGCCGGCAAGATTCATAAATGCATCATTCATGAAAAGTGTGTGGGTTTTATCATAGACAGTCACACATCTTGTGCACAATGCGCGATTAGGATTGTGTTGGCCCGCGCATTCTGTGCACAGTGCACGCACTTCCTTTGGTGAATTTGCGCACTTTGATTTTTGAACCGAGTATATAGTTTTATGCCTTTTTAATGGATTTTGGATGCGGGCTCCTGTCAAGTATTCTGTCGCAGTGATTATGTATCTTGCTCCTGTGTGCTTCCCTGGTGGGTTTATAGGTCCCACGAAGTCAATGGCCCATTTCTCAAATCTTTGTAGGGTCAGTTGTGGTGCTAAAGGAATTTCATCTCTTCAGGATGGTTTCCCAACTCTTCGGCATACATCACACGCTCTGTAATAGTCCTTAGCATCTCTATGTAGAGTAGGCCACCAAATGGAAACCCTAAGAATCTTCTGCGTTTTTTCTTTCCCTGCATAATGTCCTCCTACTATGCCTTCATGTGCTTCTGCAAGGATCAATGCCCTCTCTTCTTCCATAACACACCTTCTCAATATCTCGTCAGGTCCCATCTTGTATAGTTGTTTATCTATAAGTGAAAAATCTGCAGTGCGTACTACTTGTTGTTTCTTCTGAATAATTGTATATTCACTAGGTTTCATTCCTGTTGACAGGAACTGGACTATCTCTACAAAGTGATCATCGATTTTTCTAATGGCCAACAACTGTCCATTCGACAATGTATCCTTCAAGCTAGTAGGCTCTTCTCCATGTTATAACCTTGACAAGTGGTCAGGACCTTTGTTAATTCATCCTGTCTTAACCACGATCTCAAAATCATATTCCTGAAATAGAAAAATCCATCTGCATATTCTTCCCCCCAACACTGGCTTGTTGACTAGGTATTTCAGTGCAGAGTGATCGGTAAACATTTTAAAGTGTCCTCCCAACAAGTAGTGGTGAAAATTCTGCAATGCATACACCATGGCTAACCCTTGTTTCTCAGTGATGGTGCAATTAATCTCATTTATTGATAGCTTTCTGCTAGAAAAGGCTAACGGGTGGTCGACGTCTCCTATTCTTGGTTGTGATAACACATCTCCTAATGCAATAGAAGATGCATCGACATGCACATGAAACTCCTTACTCCAATCTGGGAAAACCAGAATAGGCGTAGTAACCATTTTCGGTTTCAGTGTGTCGAAGCTCTACTGGCATTCTTTTGTCCAATGAAACTGATAGTCTTTCTTCAGAAGCTTCTCCATGGGTGTTATAATCTGTGCATAGCCATTAATGAACTTCTTATAGTATCCAGTGTGTCCCAGCGCAATGCGCAGCTGATCCATATTTTATGAGCAGAATGAAATGAATACAGATTATTAACAGGTGCTTAACACAAAATAACAGAGATACAGTAAAACTGGTTTTCTATTCAATAACGAAATAAGCTGAAATTGTAAAATGCAGTGGAAACAAGCTTGTTGGAATGGTGGTGTCTTATCTCTGAGAAGAGATGTGATGACTGTTATTGGATAAATCCGTAAGTGCGGACACGAACCGATCTCCCTAAATCCACCTGGAGCTAGAACAAAACAGGACAGAATACTACTCTTTCCCTAGATCTAGCCTATCGAATGAACCAAGAGATAAAGGAATATGGACATACCTTATGAACGCTTTCCAAAGTCTCTGTTGTT
>JZKD02S0719841.1:225169-242304 GCA_000966675.3 Picea glauca | reverse complement strand
CCATGGGAGGTCGCTTGGGCATGCGAGAGCTTCTGTCCTCAAGAGAAACAAGCTCGAGACCCAACTCTTTGTACTCCAACCTCGTTGGGGACATGCATTAAGACGACAAGGAGCACACCGCTCTGATACCATTGATCCGGATTTTATGAGTAGAATGAAATGAATACAAATTATTAACAGGTGCTTAACAAAAAATAACAGAGATACAGTAAAACTGGTTTTCTATTCAATAACAAAATAAGCTAAATCTGTAAAATGCAGCGGAAACAAGCTTGCTGGAATGGTGGCGGCTTATCTCTGAGAAGAGATGTGACGACAACGCGCATTCACAAGAAGCAGGTTACAATGAGGCTCTGAAGGCATTTTTACAATAATCAAGAATGCAAAAAACCCTAGACATCCAAAAACCTAACCCTAGGAGATGAAACGCCAAAAGTCATGTGGGCCCTGTTTGGGTAAGCTAGTACATCAACTTCCCGGGGTCGTAACTTTTGCATACGATCTCCGTTTTAGGCGTGTTATAGCCCGTTGGAAAGGTATCGTTGAGGAGATTCATTGTGAGGGATCAAAATGCCTTTAGCTATCATTGAGTATCTCTATATCGAAAAACCTTCATTTAGGCCCTCAAAATGGCCCCGGAAGTAAAAACTGCTAAAAATAGTAAATTGCAAAAAATGTCAGAAAACTGTTTTGAGCCAGTTGAAAAATGTGGGTGGCCACCGATATCCATCTAGATCAGTAGTTGTTTGACTAAAGTAGGGGGGTTATATTGACTTAAATGGAAATCTTGGATGGATCTACCAACAATCCCTGCTTGCATAAAATATGACATAACAACACTCCAAATGGTGAAAATAAAATTCACTTCTTCAGGTTTAAGGCAGTTTGACTCTACTTGCACTTGTCCAACATTAGTCTTAAACATTCAATATGTTTATGCAAAACGCTGAAAACAGTCCAATCATCAAAATATGCTTCCAGGAATTTATGTAAAAACTCCTTAAACGCTTCGACCACCACCCTGGAAAATTTGACTGGTGCATTCTTCAAGCCAAATGACATCACTGTATATTGGTAGGATCCCCTTTTTGTTGCAAATGTGGTCTTTTGGTGATCTTTCTTGGCAATCTAGATCTGATGGTATCCTAAAAATCCATTTGTAAAAGAATATACCTCCTGTCCTCCTACATTATCTAACACTTCGTCAGTGAATGGCGTAGGGAAAGGGTCATGCAAACAGGCATCATTCAGCTTCTTAAGATCTTCACAAATATTGATTTATCTAGTCTTCTTATCTTGTACCACCATAGGGCTAATCCATTCTGACTCTTTGACAGGTTCTCTAATTCCTGCTTCCATCATTATGTCGAGCTCAATTTTCACTTTCTCCTTGTATTTAGGGTTTAATATGTAAGGTTTTTGTTTAACTAGCCTAGAATCTGGTTTCAAAGGGATCCTCATCTCTCCCATGGGCCCTTTAATTCCCTTCATATCATTGAAGTTGGTTGGAAACAAGTCCTGATACTCATGTAGCAACTCTGTGATCTTGTCAATAGTGGAAACATCCAAATAATCTCCAACATTTGCAAGTTTTGGTGTCTTCTCTGTTCCAATGTTGACTTTCTTGATCTTGATCAGCTATCCAATGAAAGGTATTTCAACTATTGTTCCTTCTATGTCTCTTTGGCCTTCCATTTCAATGATGTTCACCTTCCTTGGATCATCGTCTTCATTGATATTGATATTGTAACAACCTTGCAGTTTTTGAAGAGGTGCAGTCCATTCATCCTCTTCTTGCTCCAAAGGGAGGCTAGGTGCCTCCTCAAACACTTTTTGTCTTACGACCTGTAATGCTTGATCTACTGTAGGATATTGGCTTTCAAACAGAAAGGTAGTTACAAAGTTCTGGGTCATACCTTCCCAATATGTAGTGATGAGGCGTAGTTCTTCTTGTAGGTACCAGTTGATAGGGTTGTGTCCAACGTGTTTATGAATTTGTGCACCCAATGCTCTTGAGGAATGTTTCTCCAGGATTCCTCGCAACTTCACACATGGTCCTTCGGATAGCTTCGACCTGTGTATCTAACTTTGAAACTTTCTACTTTCTTTGAAAATCGTGCTATCATCAAAGTGCGACATTGTACCCAGTCTGTAATATTGTTTTTATGTGTCCCACACCATCTCACTGAAGTTGATTTCAAGGCCTCATCCATTGCCAACAATCTTTCTTTTACTGGTACAATTTCTTCAAAGTTCACTAAGAATGATTCTAAATGATTCAGACCATCAAAGGGGGGAACGTTACTTACTATTTTGTTGATCCAATGAACTTCTCGGGTTAATATAGCACATCTCATTGTATATACTTCATACATTTTGTTCTGCCATTTCTCTAGTGCTTCTTCTGAATCCGATGAACATGTGTTTTCATTTTGCCAGCTCAAATTCCCATCCATCGTAGGATTAATGTAGTCGTGTTGTCTGGATGTTAATTTGTATATGTTTTCTAGTTCATATGCGTGGTCTTCTTCTCTGATGGGTTTTGTGTATCTCTGACCTTCATCGGGATCTAAAGGTGCAATGACCCTGAGGCCATCTCTTTCAAACATCATTCTTCTTTTCTTTAAATCAACCACAATGGAATTATTAAAAGCCTAATCAATTCCTAACAGTGTAGGGTAAGGACAACTATCATCAACTATTTCAATCACCTCAAAGTCTACAAACATCCTTACTCCGTCGATGTCCACAGAGACATGTTCCAATATTCCAGAGGGGCTTACTGCCTGCTGGTTAGCCATCCTAAGCCTGATGGGGGAATAGATCAACTTAGGTTTTCCCATCAGTGCCTAGTTTTTCTTCTTCGTGACATTGACCTCTGACCCTAAGTCGAGGACCACATAGTCTATGTCATACTCTCCAATCTGAGCATTAAGTTGTAGTTATTTATTTGTCCTTCTCTTCTTGGATAGTTGATGTACTTTTTTATTCAGTAAAGGATCTACCTTTCCTATCTCATACTGTCTGACCAAATTTTGCAGTTCTTGTATGGATTTCTCATCTTTAATCAACTCTATAAACATATAAAAGAAACTGACAAGTTTACTCACCTCTTTTCCATCTCCGGGTGAAGCAGACTGATAAAATGCCAGAGGAATTTCACATTCTCTTACTTATGGTGATGTCTTTGATGAAGAGCCTTGGTCTCTCCCGAATTCTTTTCTTGCCTCCTCAAATATTTGTCTTTCTTTCTGTGCATCAAACACTTGTGTCTTCTCTATATATTTCTTGACTCCTGATTCTTCTATAGTCTTTCCTTGGATCACTCTATCCTCTCCTGTAAAAACGCCTCCTCTAGTGATAACAGCGACTCTAAGATCTACTCTGCGATTTTCTTCTTTGATTAGTTGTATTTGCAGGTTCTATTGAGGTCCTCGTCTCTCCTGAAGTTTAGCCAACAATGTTGTACATTCCTCGATAACATGCTCGAAGGATTTGCAATAGCTACAAGTGGTACAAGGTTTCTGACAGTCCCTTGCCAAGTGTCCTGGTTGTGCGCAGTTATAACATATTATCTGTCCTCGACCTCAACCCATACCTCCTTCTCTTCCTCTTCTTCGGAATCCACCACGAGGGTTGAAGTTTCCTCTCCTAAAGGAGTTATACTGCATAGTGCTTCCTTCTTGTTGTACTTAAACTTGAATTTTGTATATATCCCTCGACCTTTCGTGCATGATATCGTAAGCCCCACAATCCTTGTCATCATGTCCTATCGACTTACAAAGCATGAAATACATATTTGTGGGTGTCTGGACATATTTTTGCAGATAGTAACATTCACCAGGGTGATGTCGATTTCTACATACTTCGCACCAGGGTAGGGTAACTAGCTTCAAGGGGCTCGGAGCTCTAGAGGCCAAGTATTCATGGAATAGGCAACAATGCTCCTTTTCATGGCCTTCTGATTTGCATCTGATACACCAAATTTCTTCTCTTTTATCTTTTCCCTTTTCTTTCTTCATTTATTCGACCTGTAGTGATATAATAGTTAGCTGACTCAAGATTTGACTCATACCTGAGCTGGATTCTCCTATAGGGGCTGATTCTAACTTCATGGAGATCTCCAATGCCTTATCTTGCGAAGCAATCTTCTGTTGCATCAAAGGAACTCTAATGTGTGGTAAGATATCAACAATGAACCATTCCTTGTTCTGTTCATCTGGGATTTGAAAACTCAGATGGCCTGTCAAGGTCTTACATCTTTGATCAAACTCCCACACAGGTTCAACTATTCTTTGATTGATTTCTTTTAGTTCTGTAATGAACTTCTATTATGACTTAGGTTTCTTGAATTCAACAATTAGCAAAGTCTTAATGGAATTCAGCGGTTTAGGTGTAGCTCCTTGGACCAATTTCATGTACCATCTCAGTGCGTGATCTCTAAGGGTAGTACTAAACTGAGCTCATTTGACAGCTTCGTTGTTGATATTCTTAATACTCGATATAGCTTCGCAGAGAAACCGGTGTTGCTCGGGGTATTCAGATCCATCTCTTCTAAAGGTGGGTAACCTCATCTCATCTGCCATAGATATTCCTAGGTTTCATGAATGATTATGTGGCAGACTACTAGTAACAGTGCTCTGAGCGCTTTGGTGATTCTGATTACTTGGATTGCTTAATGTTCCTAAAAAAAAAATAGGATTAATAGTACTTACTTTGATGGTCAATGCAGTTCCTGAATCTTATGTCTCTTCTCGGCAAGGTTCCTTTGTCCTAGAGGATTCTGAATGCTCTTCGTCTGTCAAATCTGCCTCTTCTCTGTTGTAGAAACCCTCGTCCCCGTAGTTATTATTAAATAGATTCACAAGAAGAACTTCTCTGAACTCTCTCCCACTACACGTGTGTTGAGCTTCTGTGTCGTTGTCGTTGTCCGAGTTCTTTAACATTAGCTCTTCAATCCAACAGACTACTATATATTCAATATGTTCTTCTCATGCAATAGCATATTTATCTTCAGCTTCAGAAAATGTAAACATTTTCTTGTAGGCCCCTTAAAGAAATATCTCTATGCTTGGCTATACAATTCTACTCTTTCAACAACAAACTCATTAATATAGCCTCCAATGGTACTATCAAACCAGTGATCTACTACTCTTGACATGACATTATCAACTCTTTTGACCTTCTTGATCAACACCGACATCCAAACCATAAGTGTCCTAGATCTAATCTCAAATTGGGTATCTTCTAACCTAGCTAGCCACTCGTATAACTCCCTATGGATTCCTCTAAAGAAACTCTCGTGTATATCAGTAAAGATATTTATTTCCAACCAATCCTCTGTACTAAGATTAGGGTTCTTGTTTTGGGCTTCAGCGAAGTCCTTTTCTTGATCTTCTATCCACTTCTGAATCTCTATCTTCGATGGAAACCACCTTGACATTCCCTCAAGACGATTCCTGTCCCAACAATGGAACCATTTGTTGGCACGAGGGAAAACCCAGGGTTCAGCTCGAAGAGTGAACTAACAAGCCCTAACTACTGGCCCTTTCGACAACACCTGTGAAGCAGATGTAGTCTCACCTGATGTAGCTATAGGGGGTTGTAGGACACAGGTGTCTACAACTAGAGGGAATGTCGAATGGATTCACAAAAATAATACACAATCACCTAGTTATTCTTTGTCTTCCTTAAACCTACTTTGTTACAGGTGAATCCCCCTACAGACAAGTGGATTCCCTCTTGGTCTCTAGACCCCTAAGACCAAGACAGAAAGGGTGTTATCATTGGTCACTGACATCCTTTTAGATCTAATAAATCTAATGTATGAAGATGAAGAAGAAAATGTGTACCTTTTTAATGGTGTTTTTCCTTGCATAGTCCAAGTTGAGCTTCAATCTTAAGCTCCTCGATAAGTCCTGTAGAACAAACAAAGATACAATAAGATTCCTATTCTACAGATATTAGCTTAAAAATAGATCTATCTATTAGAGACAAGTTCATGTGGAACAAACACAAACTTGAAAGAAATAGGCCAAGAATATATGTATATTAATGAGAACAAATAAAGAGTACTTACAGACCTTTGATGAAGGTGCAACAACTTCTTCCAACTCTCTTTTTCCAACCCCCTTGCTCAAGTAATCTACACTGATTATGCTTCAATGGTATCTCACTTATGAGACAATAAGTTTGATGCTTTCTATCTTCTCCAATCCTTCCTTTTACCATGAGAAGGCCTCCTTATATAGGCTTGGAGAGGCTTAACCACTTGAGAGATATTTGGGATAAGTTGAGGATTACTCTCCTTCAGTTATGGATCTTCCTTAAGATCAAGGCTTGACCTTAGATTCGAATCCAACCACCTTCAGAGATTGAGGGGATTATTCTCTGATTTCCCTCAACAGACCAAAATTCACTCAAAAAGGACCAACTCTCCCTCAAAAGGGGCATAGAGCATTGGAACACTCCCCCAAAAGAGGGCACAGAGTGTTAGTGCTCCCTAACAGTGTATAGGGGAGCACTCCCTTCCAAATTTGATTTTTGAGTGGCTTTTCCAGTGGAAAAAGGTTTGTACTCCTTGTCAATTGATTTCTCCTCTTCAAAACTAGTATTTGAGGTGTCTTAAGTGTCTTCATGATGTCATTAGAGAGATGACATAGGAAAGATAACAGTATGGTTTTTGTGACACTTGCGACACTTATAACGACGACACTAGCCATCATTGCAACTAGTGATTTTGATGTGTAACAGATTGACCCCCCCCCCCAAAGTGAAAATTCAGAAGACGATGATGACTGAGTTACTTTGTAGACTTTTTCGAGCAAGGGTATGGACTTAGAGAGGCTAGAAAAATATGCACACAATCATCAAACAAATATTATGACATGTTTCAAACACAAGGCATGTATACCTATGCTTGAGTGATAAATACTTTCAAGGTATGGCCACCATATAATACAATGTGGATCCATAATCATATTGATAAAAAGGTATAGCCACTGAAGATACAATGTGGATATATACTCCTATGACCTGAACTGATCATAGCCAAGAAGAATAAACAGTGGATCTATGATACGACAAGACATATCCATGACCAATATAAAGTGGATCTATGTAATAGTATATGTGTCATAGTTCAAAAGAAGCTTCGTCGCAACCTAGGAAAATTTTATATATGATTGATGATTCAACCTAGGGTCTTCTTACAGATCCCGATGTAGTACGAATCTAACCATGTGAATAGATGTCCTAATGTCGAACATGGAAGAAACCACTTGATTACCGATCAATGAGGTAAACCATTAACAAGCGCGAGGGAGATCACCATTGATATCAATGAATCCCAAGGTACTCTAGTACATTCCAATGAATGTGAATGGATGAGTTGAAGTTGAACATCCATGGAAATCATCTGATCAGAGGTCAATGATGTAAACCTACTATAGGATGCGAGGAAGCCTACCATTGAGGTATATAGGTCCCAAGGTACTAGTTGGTTCCTAAGTCTAGCTCCTGGATAATGTGTTGAAGTCGACATGAATAGACTCATTGGAGGGGCTTGATGTATCCCCCATCAATGAAACGAAACAGACATAGAGATGTAAATTGGTACATAAAATGAACATGGACTGACACAGGTATTGAAACAGGATATTTGTGATGGATGACTCTCGAGGCAGATACTTCCCTTGAACACTTAGGCATGACAACAGAAACTTGTCAGGGACCAAAACTTGATAATGCAGTGGATACTGTGACTTTCGTTGGGTGACCCAAAGGAGTAAGAAAACTCAAAGGATTGATTCAGTGTAGAGGTTCAGTGGATCGAAATGTGTGCAAAGATAAAATGTCGTGTTCAAGGGTGATTGTAAGGCTACTAGTAAAGTTCTCAAAAATGGCTTGGCTTTCTTCTTTCAATTTCCCCCCCCATACAGATAGGCGAGTACCTCTTTTTGGTTTAACGAGCTCAATGAGGGTAACAGATGCTCAATATAACTCACCTTTGGTAAGTTCCTCTTTCTTTTTTCAACGAACTGGAAGAAGTAAGGGTTCGATCCCATATGTTCGCTTCAATGTGTGATTGTTTAACGAGTCCAGAGAAGGTAAACTCGGTTGTTTTTCATATTTAGAGAGTCTAAAAATGACTTAAAGATGACTCCGATGTGGTCCTTTTTTGTAATATTAGTCTCGCGAGGCTGAAAAAGAGATAAATCATCACTCGAAATATGCCCTTTCAAACCTTTTAACGAGTGGGAAAGGAAGCAAGATCACTAGACAATATTTTCATGTTTAGAGACTTAGAAAAGAGCTTAAAGATGACTCTAAGGGGTTCATTTTTCGTGTATCCATGCGGGTCCGAAAAAGAGATAAAAGTTTACCCAACACGTTCTTATGTGTTTGAGCTTGAGAACGAATGAAGACTATGCTCGTGGATGTGACAAGATGAAAAACGAACAAAACTACTTTGAAACCTGCAAATAATGTCAAAAATTCATTCCAGGGGATTAATAAGGCCTCCAAATATTTCTTAAAAACCCAAAATAACTATATCTTATGTAAAAATGAAATGTATAATAGTAAAAAAGGGGTAAAAATGTTATTTACCATTTCATTTGTGCAAAGATTTGTAGCAGTGGAGAATCTGTGCTTTGGAGGTGAACCTTGTATTGTTCGGTTCTGGAGCTATGGTCAACTATTTTCCTCTTCGTTTAGACCAGGTTGGTGCTCTTCTTCCTTTCTTTCATTTGCACAGTTCAAATTTTGTTTTAAGGCAATAATTAAATGCAAAACTTGATGCCCTGGGTTGGCCCAAGCACCCAAAATTACTCGACGCCCCTCTAAGATGAGTGGGGAAGTGATGCACATTTTGGAAAGTGCCCCCGCAAGCTAAGGAAGGGTCGCCAGTGCTCTAGTGTAGTGGTGTAGAGGACGCTTCCCAAAACACAAGGATTTTTTCCCAAAAACAGTCAGTGCTCTCTGAAATCATGAAGGGGGCGTTTTGAATTTTTAAAGAGCCCTGATTTCAAATGTGAGGGTGCGTTGGCACCCAGATGTTCATTTAAAGGGGGTGTTGGCCTCTTAAAAGAGAAAACAATTATTTTTTAAAGTTTTCCAATTGCCCAAAATTTTCCAAAAATGTGATTAATGAATTTTGATTGTTGATGATTGTAGGTGATTTCAGAAATAATCATGCTTGAGTGGAAAGAAAGAGAACACGAGCTCGATGATGTGGCTGCCTTACAAAGTCCCCGATTGAGAGACGCGTTGAGGAATTGCGGTCTCCTCAAGTTCTTCAAAATGAAAAAAATGAAGAAGGAGATTCTTCTTCTTGAATATATGATCCAGCTATGGAACGTTGCAGAACAAGGGTTCCAAATTGGAACACAACTTCTTACCATCGAGTTGGAAGATGTGTACTTCATAACCAGTCTTTCAAAAAGAGAGATGCCCATAGTTTTATCCGGATAGAGATCACTTCCTATGCATGTGGATGAGTACTTGGCAAACCATTGTGTCCCAGGAGCGAGACTAGTGGGAGGCAGAATCATGATTAAAGATATCAGGGATCTATCTCTTCGTTCCATTTTGTTTGCCATTACGAGTATAGCAGGAAGTACCAACACACACCTAGTTTCAAGATCACAGGTGGCCTATGGTTTACAATGTCTAGAGCCAACACTGTTCAAGTGGAGTGCAGGGTTCCTTCATAATGTGAAGGAACAAATTATGAGATGCAGAGCAGGACAACAGAAGCACTTCAGTTACGGTTCATTCTTGATTTCTTTCTTCTTGGAATGCATTCCCCAGATGCAACCTCAAATTGCATTAGCAGTACAACATATGGAGCAGAGGACTAGCTTGTCTCCGAGACTAGACTCAAATTCAGAGTTCAAATTCATCGGTGATTTCTTCACTTGGCTAAGACGCGAATTGATCATGACAGAACACTTTCCATATGTCGGAGTGGATTTCCAGGGAAGCATGGATTTGGTTCTTCCAAAAGGGGAGGATTGGGATGCATCAGGTGAGAAACGAAAAACGATCTCATCAAGTGTTTTTTTTATTTTAAATGTTATTTTTTTTTTTTAGGGTACATAGAAGAGTCTTTGACAGATGTATCATTTCATTGTGCAGACAGGGGAGCAACACATCTGACAGAGATGTCGGCATTGGGGTGTCACTAAGATGCTCAGATCATGGTATATCAAGGGGTAGTAGTAGGAGGTCTCCAGGATTTTGAAAGAAACCTCCAAGGCCTCACGACAGGTATCCCTCCTCTTAGGAGGTGGGAAGTGCCACTACATCTATAGAGAGACACTATGGGAGTGTTTGAGAGTCTTAACTCTCTGCTGAGGTGAGTAGCCCGTGAAGTGATATGTTACTCAGAGCATAATGTAATGCAGGAAGATTAGAGGTCTTTGTGGCAATTGTATAGTCTGTATGACGATGCTTATGGGTGTGAGGACCCATATTTTTCCTATCTATGTACCATTTTGATGTATTCAAACATTTTCAGTTACGCCATATATATATACATTTCTGAGTTTTTATAGTGCCAAATGATTTTCAAATAATGAATTCTTTTATGTGAATGCGTTTTAATTTACATGATGATATATGATGTGATTTATTTCCTTTATGAAAACTCATCTATGTGAGAGATACCTATCCATGATGTAATTAGATAACGAATCTAAAATCGTGTTGATTTCTCTTGGTATGTGTCTGTATTCGATAAAATCAAACCTTCTTTCAAGATGAAGAACTCGTAGATGGAGACATAGTAGGATAGGATTGTGAATAATGTAGATTCGATTGAGCTGTTAGACTACAAGTTGAGAGTCCAGGTTGATGATCATATGAGAAACACCTAGGGAAAAGGCTTCGGTTAAAAGTCCAATGACAACATGATATTCTGCCATGTTATTGGTTGTCGAACCTAAGAAAATACCTCCTGAACTCACCACCTTATTAGAGTGGTAAATGACCCAAGCTACAGAAGTAATGTTTTGAGTGTGTCGACTAGTGCCATCCGCAAACCTGACAAAGATAGGAAAGGATGATTTCATTTGTGCACGCAAACACAAGACACAGTATAAGTGGCTAAGGCAAAACTCATGCATGCAAGAGAAAAAGACACACCAAAAATAAAAATACAATAGTGTACAAAGCATGTATGCTAGATGTCCTAGGCATTGTACTTCTTAAGGTAAAGCCCATACCAGGGATCACACTGGGAAATTCCATTGTAGTCAACTAGTTCGTAGCCACCTCTATGCATAATGTGTTTCATGATGTAAGGACCATGCCATAGAGGTTCTAAATTCCATGTCCCTAACTTGTCATGAGCATAGTCATAAACAAGGACTAGGTCTCCTTCTGCAAAAGTGTGAGGATGGATAGACTTGTCATATTGATTTTTGATTTGTTTTTGATACATCTCATTGACGAGAGAAACATCACGATGTGTTTCATCCATCCCATTCAAGTGTAAGAAACATTCTTCTTCAGTAGAAGTGTGGGGAAGGAGTTCTACTTTGAGTTTTAGCGAAGGAATTTTGCACTCGATTGGTAAAACAACTTCAATTCCATATACTAACTGGAAGGGAGTGGATCTAGTAGAAGTTTTTACTGGGGTCCAATAAGCCCAGAGAGCAGAGAAGAGTTGTAAATTCCAAGATGTCTTGTTTTCCCCGATCATCCATTGTTTCATGGTTTTGAGGAACTTGTTGATAGCTTCAACTTGTCCATTATCTTGAGTATAATATAGGTATGAGTTCTCATGGAGAAAACCCAACTTGGTATGCAACTCACTCATCATATAGTTTTGAAAATGGGAACCATGATCAGTGACAATGGCCTATGGAACACCAAAGCAAGTGATGATGTGATTGAAAAAGAAAAGGGCTGCAATATGGCCATCATTCAAAAAGGTAGGCATAGCCTCAACCCATTTTGTAAATTAATCAATGGCAACAATTATATAATCGTGCCCCGGGACTGAGGTAGGCTTACATTGCATGAAATAAATTCCCCATTTGGCAAAGGGGTCGATGGAAATAATCGGATGCAGTGGAGCAGGGTGGGTGTGTGCCTTGTTTTGAAAAACTTGGTAGGGTGGGAACTTTTTTACGGCCTCAATACAATCCTTAAAGATGGAGGGCCAAAAGTAACTGGCACGTAAAAAAATTTGGGTTGTAGCCATCCCAGAAAGGTGACCACCACAGGATCCAAGGTGACAGTCATTAAGGATGCATTCAACCTCTTCATGAGTCAGACATCATCACAAGATAGTGTCAATGCCATGATGATATAAAGTGTCACCAATAATGAGGTAATGATGAGAATGGTGGTGAATATGACATTGTTCTCCACGAGAGATATCGAGCTGAAAATGTTGGGTCTAGAGATAGAGGATGATGTCTCCATACCAAGGATCAGAAATGCCAATGTGGAATAGAGATTCATCAGGGAGAGAATCTCTAGGATCAGTGTCTTCATTAGCATGGGGAAAATCGCAAATGAGTTCTGCAAACACTAAGGACTTTTTAGACTTGGACTTAGCAAATTCAAGATTGAATTCCTGAAGGACGACGATCCATTTGGAGTATTTTCCCCCAAGCACCTGACGTGTCAGAATTTGATACATGGGGTTTGAGTCTGCGATAACCGTGGTGGTGCGTAGAAAAATGTAGTGACGAAATATCTGGACAATGATAACGGCTTCCAGAGCCAACTTCTCAACATGTGAATAATGGATCTCTGGTCCAGATAGAATTTTACTGAAATAATAAATCACATGTTCTTCACCAGAAGAGTCCTCTTGAACTAACACCATGGAAATAGTGGAAGTAGAGGCCGCTAAGTAAAGGATGTAGTCCTTCATATAGTATGGAGGATGTAACAAAGGAATGTTGGTCAGTGCATGCTTAAGAGCGTCAAATGATCATTGAGTAGTGTCATCCCAGATGGAAGGGGCATCTTTCTGCAACAATATCATGAATTCTTTAGTGATCTCAGCGTAGTTACAAATAAAGCGGCGAAGAAATTTTTCTTTCCCTTGCAAACTTTGGAGTTGTCGCAAGTTGTTAGGAGGGGGTAAAGCTAGAATATCTATAATATTTAATGGATCCACCTAAATCCAGTCCTTGGAGACAACAAAGCCGAGGATTTTTCTTGATTCGATAGAAAAAATACACTTATGTGGGTTCAAACGAACATGGTAGAACCGACATCGAAGGAAAATATCCCGTAGATGACCAATGTGGTCTAATCGAGTGGATGACTGGGCACATAAGTCGTCAAGGTAAGGTTCTGCAATATGTTTGATATAGTGGAAAGTGTAGGACATGGCTCGCTAGAATGTAGCCCCATCATTTTTAAGGCCAAATGGTAGCTTCCGATAGGTGAAAGTTCCCCACAGGAATATAAAGGATGTCTTATGTTGATCAACAGGAAAATTATCAATCTGGTTATACCCTTAGAAACCATCCATAAAAGAGAAAATTATGCTACCAGCGCAATTATCAATAATATGTTCAATGAAGGGTGTAGGGTAGTTGTCTTTTGGACAAGCCTTATTGAGATCCCTATAATCAACACAAACGTGAATGGTCCCTTGTTTCTTAGTAACTGGAACAATGTTCAAAACCCATTTCGTCAAGGGGACAAGATAAATGAAGCCAGATTTCAATAACTTTTTAAACTTTGCCTTAATAGCCGCGGTATTTTTAGGATGGACTCTGTTATCACCCCATAAATTATGGGAATCAACTTATGACTTGGATTTATTCTGTATCTGGTGATCTTGTTGACAAATGATATTTCATTTCTTCAAATAATTTGTGGAAAGAAAAAAGAAAAAATGAAAGAAAAAGAAAAGAGGGCATAAAAGAATGTAAGCAAAAGCCCCATGCAATAATAGCCACTTGGTCATACCGTTCAAACATGACCAAGTGCTTTTAAATTTTCAATGTTGATAGACTAGTGAATACATCTGATCAGACCATCTAATCCTGATCAGATATCCCCTAGGTTAGAACTAGTGAATACATCTGATCAGACCATCTAATCCTGATCGGATAGCCCCTAGAAAGAATAAATTTTTAACCCAACTGTGTAATCTGGGTTGAAGTGCCTTATGACAGTAGGTTAGGATGTAGCTTAATTGCCTTGCTTGCCTTGCCTAAACAATGCCAGATCGATAAAGATGTTACCCTATGACTCCAATGCCTAATTGTAATTGAATTGATGTCCCCTTGGTGGTGTATATGAGAAATATCCAAGGAAAACCCATGTGAATGTCCTTATCCTAAGTTTTCCTACATATGACATTTTCCGCCCCCTACCTATGTCTCATTCACTTTTCAAAGGCTCAGATCACGGYGCTTAGATCAACGGCTCACARTTGATTYCGGACCCCCCTTAGTGTTCTGCTTTTAACCAAAGGGGGGGGGGTCCAAAATCGATGGCAATGTTGGYGCAGATCTGGACGGTCCTGAAAGGGGCGCGCGAATCCACGGCTCATATTGGATTCCGGACCCCCCCGCCCGTTCTGCCTTTAACGGAGGGGGGGGGGGTACGGAATTAGTCATAAAGCAGGCGCAGATCTGGACGGCCCTTAGTCCAGTGCTCAAATCGACGGTCCATATTGGATTCCGGACCCCCCCCCTCCGTTCTGCCTTTAATGGAAGGGGGGGGGTCCGGAATTGGTATTAAAAAGCGCACAGATCTGGACGACCATCAGATAAGCACGTAGATCAATGGTTCAAGACTGATTCCGGACCCCCCTTGGTGTTCTGTTTTTAATCAAAGGGGGGGGGTCCGGAATGAATATTCCTTCAGGCGGGCCCCTTGTTACACATGGCGCGTTTCCATCGGTCCAAAGGTCAAATCCCTCACCTGCTATCTGACATCCCGTCACCCCGAAACGTCACCCTCCACTGAGCCCACTTGTCCCACCTGCCCCTGGGTCGAAGTCCCATCCCGTTACTACTGTCAGTCCACGGTGTCAGCGCCATAACACCCTTCACTCATGAACAGCCCCCCTTGGCGACTTCTACCCCCAATCACAAGCCTCCACGTCAGTCGTACGTATACTTTGGTCACCATAACTTGCCACCTCACCCCAAGTGGCCCGTTGCGCATTAATAGCGGGATGATTTGTCTGTTGTCATGCTGACCGTTTTCCCGCATCCGACCGACCCAGTTTTGAATAAAACACCGTTGTACCTATTTTTATTCGTTATTCATCCCTCGCGCCAGAAAACATCCCCCGCACCAGAGAACTTATCTACCATATCTCCATTGCTTCCCCGTCACTTTCCTCCACCACCAGTAGACCCCACTAATGTGTTTGTTGCAGGTACAGTAGCTGAGATGGTGTTTAAAACGAAGCCAACTGAAGAGGAAGAGAATCCATTCGTTCCTCCTCCGGTCGATCTTGATAAAATCCCTCTGGTAGACAAGGACCGCCTGATAGCGGACACCGTATGCAGTTTTGATTTCTCGGACCTGCAATCATGGCTCCGGGAAGTTTTCTTAGACTAGAGTGACGAGATTGGGCTCTGGGAGTCCAATCTACCCCTCTATCTGTTCCCACAAATTCACCATTTCCCCGAGTTTGCACTCAAGTGCCAAGCTCACTACGTCCCATAACAAAAAGCTATTGTTTCTTCCTCAGGGGACGTCCTTTTCTTCATTACCCCAGAGGATATCGACCAAATGATGCAGATAACCCACCCAGAATCCGCCTCCCCATTCAACCTGGAGATCCTCACTGAGCTCTACCAAAAAATGACCTTCCCACAGAGAGCTCAAATCATGGAGCTTTTCCTCCCCACTTCCGCTCCACTCCCAACCACAAATCCTCCGTACCCATCCTCTTTGTTTTCCACCAAAGGAAATCAGATTATCTCCTCACTGTGCGCCCTACTCGGGTACTATTTCGATCAATGAGTAGACGAACCCATCCTGGTTTTTCTATCTATCTTTTCAAATGATGAACAACCCACCACTCAATTTGATTACAGCACCTTCTTGGCCCATAACATCCATGAACAACTGGTGAACTTCCCCACCGAAGGTATGTTCAGGTACTCATCCATCCTGGCTTACATGTTCGTCTACTTCCAAGCAGATAGATTCAGCTTCTCTATGCAAAAGATGGACGCTGACGGGAGGCCACAGCCGGTCACAACATGGACGTCTCTTCTAAAGCGCAATTCTATCGAATACAACTTCACAGCGTTCATTGATCAGTTCTACCACCCTGTGGTAGGTATGCTGAGTGGTGTGCCTGAGCCACGAGTGAATGACGAAGTCCAGAGAGTTCTACACCTCTCGGAAAACGCGAAGACAGGAGACTGGTATCTATACCAGAATTACTCCGAGATTCGGGTCTACGGGTGCGAGTTGGCACCATACAAGCTTCCAAGATATATGTCGGTAAGATTTTTCGCACTGGAATATATTAGACAAATTATGAATTCTGATGATGTGCACTTTGTCTCCCTCAAAAAGAAGCAACAGTTGCGGATTAAAGGGCAGATAGGTTCATTCATCTGAAACAACAGAGGCGCGGGTGACGAAGCAGACAAACTGTTGAGGGAAATGAAATTCCCCACAAGTTTCACATGGCGTTATGATCCTTGTGGAATCATTTCCGAGATGAGAGTCAGGAATAAGAACGCCCCATATGCACATGAGCCCAGGCCCGAAATCGAAAGATATGCTAATCAAACTGAGTGGGAGCCTGATACGTTGGAGGACATAGAACCTGTCGTCGCGATGGAAAAGCAGGTAGCCTCAACAAGCGCGCCTCCCACTGCCACACCTCAGAATCCCAAGGAAAAGAGGCCTCGGTAAGAATCATCTTCTCCGGTAACAGAGGTGTCTCTGGAGGAATTTAATTTACACGCCAAAAATCCGAGGACTGTTCCAGCGACAGGCATGACAGTGGAGCAAGAGATCACAACCACCACAGTGGTCACCTCAGGGGTCAAGCCCACAAGTATACCTTTCGGCTCGAGTCAACACCAGGAGATAGCCAAAGTATTGAAAACCACAGACTCTCCATTAGATACTCCAACAAGCAAGACCGGGCCCAAATTGGGTATTTTTGATAAATA
>JZKD02S0719841.1:210854-220988 GCA_000966675.3 Picea glauca | reverse complement strand
ACGAATAGCGTTATGTTACAGGATTTATCTCTGATACCCTGTTTCCGATTCTAGAGGTTTAAATGTTTATCTTCTAAATATCTTCAATTAAGAGATTCTTAAGTGCTTGTTAGTTAAAGTTATTTTCCTCATCTGTTCTTCCATTCATCATTCAAAATACTAAAGGATCCAGTGAATGTATTACCTCGCCTTGTGGAATACTTCTTTGGCGTTTCTGTTTATTTCTCTAAATTGATTAAACACTGACCCCATAGCCCAATGGATGTGTAATTGGTCTCAACCAACTTTAAAAACCCTTCACTACTAAATCAACGATTCCTTTAACTAGCCTAATATTTGAAAACAAACAAAGCTAAATCATATAGAGAGATCCCTCTCTGAAGCTGGAAGGGCTAGATCCCGGCTTTAAAAGTGGTTGGTTAAGGTTATCTTTGTAGATTTCTTCTTTTTTAAACCTCTAGGAAATTTACAGAGTGCTAACAGACTCGGCGGATTTTCTGTCAAACAGGTTTGACACCGAGGCAGGTTTTAATATCATGCACAACTATCAATGGATAAATCCCGAGCATCTCTTCTTATCTCCAAGAGAAGACATCGCAAAATTCTTCAAACAAAGAGGTATAAGAGACCACTTCCTTGGGTGAATAATTAGCTCTGAGGTTAATTTTTTCGACGATACCTTCCTTGACCGAAATATCAATAACGATTGTAGATGAAATGTTGCCTAAATTCCCCTCGGAAAGAATATCTTGTGTGAGGATGGGAGATTGTGGAAAATTGACAACATCAAGAGGGAAGACAGAGTGTATGTATTCTTGAATTTCTTTGAGAGGTGGAAGAAAAGAGGATCGATGATGGCTATCATCCCAAGGCACGTGGTCGATGCTAAGAATTTTCATTATAGATTCATCGAAAGGAAAAAATTGAGAAATGTAGTCGATTGCAGACAACAAGGAATTTAACCACGATGGCATCGAATAAGTGTCGGGTGCCAAGAGATGTTGGGCATCTGAGGAGGGAGAGGCAGATTAGAGAGAAACGTATGAGTTTTTGGCTGGAATAAGTGGCATGGTGTCACTGAGTGCATCGAATTCCAACGGACTGGATACAATCCAAGGGTCAGATGATTCTAGGGATTGGTAAACCATAGTCAAAATCATATTGATTGTGAAAATATGATGTGCGGTGGGTGGAAGTGGTGTAGGGAAGGTACCCATAAGGCTAGAGTCTTTCAACAAGCCAACACCAATGCTTTCATACGTGATCCTATGATCTCCCAAGAATGGAATATTTTTGGTAGCGGGAATGTGAGCATCAGGTGTACAAAAATCTAACTGATTGACAGTGACAATTTTGTTGTGATGAGGAAATTATACACATCGAAAAACTGATGAAGCAACGATGGTCATATCATAGAACCAACTTCTTCCAAGTAACAAGTTGTAATCAAGGGGAGCATCGACCACCTTAGAGTTAAAAAGACAGTTTTCCCACCCAATTGGATGGACAGGGACTGCATGAGTCTGTGCGGATGAAAACGTCTCCCATTGAATGCATGTAACATCGTTGGTGATTTGTTAAGTGTAGGTGATTTCAAGCTTTTCCAGTAGGCTAAATACATGACACAAGTAGAGGCTTCCTCATCCAAAATAGTTCGGTGAATTTGTTGATTGTGAACCACAACATCAACTTGGAAAGAAAGTTGGTGAGAGAGTCGAGATGTAAAATTATCCAAGTTAAATATGATATTGTTGGATGACTAAGGATCAAAAGCGCCAATAATGGCCAAGAGCGTACTACGTTGACTGGACAGTGTTGTAGAAATTCTAACGCAGACATAGCACATGGTGCTTGAGCCAGATATTCAACAATGTTGTAGTTCTAGGCGGCACACAAACTAGGATTAAAGGTATATTTATGGATAGTTCTCTTAGGAGGGCATAATATAGAGTTGAACGTAGGTTTATTGATCTGGAGTGATTTAGACGGAGGACTAATGGAGTATGGTGATGGATCCTATGAAGAAACATTAGTTATGTTTCCTTTGTCCAGTTTAACTGGTGTGTCGTAGGTCATAGAGCGGGTGGTCAAATCAATCCCATTGAAGAGATAGATATGGGCACTTGTCGAGGCTTCCTCATGAGAAGGGTGGTTGGAACTGCCCCCTGGAGAGGGGGTTTGAGAAACCATAGATTTCTGCCAAGGAAAAGGTTGAGTAAGCATGATGGGTTAGGAATTCCCCTTAAAAAGTTTGGCCACTTAATCGTGATGTGGACAGTCTCGAGTGTAGTGATTTTCACCACAAATAAGACATGGGAAATTTGATTTCCTCTATGGTTTCTTTTCGTTAGCAGGTGGTTGGTTTTGAGCTTTAGGTTGTTAATTATTATTATTCTTTTTTGTTTTGTTCTTTGTCTTTTTCTTACATCCAGTTTGCTGTGAAGGGGCAGACTGAACTACATTCACCTCAGAGATTTGGGTATGAGAGGAGGTAGAGGGTGCGGTTGGACTAGGAGTGGACATGGAAGTAGATAGAGGTGCAACTCCAGTCGACTGGGATGTAGATTGAGTCTTGAAGGAACCAATAATGCCATCCACATGTGATGAGGATGAAGGTTTGGATGGATCATTATTTGCACGGGTAGCATTGGGAATCAACTCATATAAAGTATTGGACTGGGAATAAACCAAATCTAAGTACTGGGCCCTAACAATGGCTTCTTCTTCGGTAACGACACTGTTAGGACCACACAATGTACCTTTTTGCCCATACTTTTTTCCACTATTACACTTTTGATCACCCACATTTAAACTCATATTATCACTCTATCTGATCATTCCAAAGGTATACAACGCCCCTTCTCATTACTATACGTTTAATCTGTTTTGCATAATATTTTACATCATTCTCGTACTTAACCATTGATTAGAAATATATAAGTGTTGAAACAGTTCAAACTGCAGATTAGCATTTGAGGCCTATTGCTGAAACAACAATTCATAGAAGCTGTTACACAGTCCAAGGTCGCAGATGCTGAAATACAGAGCTGTTACACAGTCCAGGGTTGCAGATGCTGAAACACAGAAGATCGACGATGCTAAGCAAGATGTTACACAGCTCATGGTCACGATGTTGAAACACAGAGGAAGTTGTTACACAGCCTAGGACCGACGATGCTAAAACACAAAGGAATTCGTTACACAGTCAGCGGTCAGCAACAACTCTACAACAGTCGCACCGTGAGCCAAGCACCAACCATCGCTCCTACATGAGAATGATGAAACAGTCAAGAGCACAAATCCCATGGCTGAAACAACCTGCGATTTGCGGTGCTGAAACAACATCAGCAACAACGAGAAAGAACTGTTACTCCAGCCGTAACAACAAAACCTCATTCATCACTTGTAATAGCATTCTGTTGCGTGAGACTAGGACATCCTATTCTGGTTTAGAAAGTCGATCTGACTAAGAATAGGACTCAAATATACATCTATAATTTTTTATCAATTGTATCGAAGGGGTTCCCTCTTTAAATAAGAGGAAATCATCATTCGAAAGGAGGCCAGTTTTATGTATTAAGAAAGCTTCAGAGAGAGGGACGTACTTTATTTTCCAGATTGTAACATGATACATTGATAGATGAATAAAAGATTGCTTTGAGCATCCTTCTCTAGCCTTTTCGTCTCAGGGGAATCTTGTGAGAGGGGAGGGCCCACCTTCTTCACAAGATTCACCCTTTAGTTTTATAGTGTGTTAGTATAATTTGTGTTTATTCCTTGATTAACTTTTGTCTTGTTGAAACACTACTGTTAATGAATTCTGCTTTGCTGAAACACTACTGAACTCTGTCTTGTTAAAGAAATTTGTTTTATCGAATGTTACAATGTTTTCACGAAGTTCATAATCATTTCAATTAGCAATCTTGTGTGATGAGTTTATGAGGTTCTGCTAATCAGAAACTAGAGCTAAAGGTTCCTGCTTAATGGAAGGGATTAAGGGTTTTTTTCTTTGTTAGAAGTAATCAGCTTTCAATTACTGTTCCTGAGTGTGCCAATCAGAAACCAGAGCTAAAGGTTCCTGCTTAATGGAAGGGATTAAGGGTTCTGTTCTCTGTTAGAAGTAATCAGCTTTCAATTACTTTTCCTGAGTGTGCCAATCAGAACCAGAGCTAAGGGTTCCTGCTTAATGGAAGGAACTAAGGGTTCTGTTTTCTGTTAGAAACAACCAACTTTCAATTGTTCTCATAAGAATGCTAATCAGAGACTGGTACTAAAGGTTCCTGCTTAAAGGAAGGGATTAAGGGTCCTATTCTCTGTTAGATAGAGTTAGCATTCAATGCGTTAATGTTTTCATGAAAGTGTGTTAATCAGAAACAAGGTGTTGGAGTTCCTTCTTGGGAATAGGGTCATGTTCTCTGGTGACAGAATAGTTGTTCTTTCCTGTTGCAGTTGATATTTTAATGTAATCCAGGATTCTTTAGATTAATCTTTAAATCTCTGCAATAGGTAGGTTGCTTTCCTGTAATTCAAGTCAGAACTTTAGTTTATTCAAGGCAAGTGTGATTGATATAGTTTCCTTTACTACAACTCTAGGTTGCTTTTGGAATTGAGCATATATAGTGCGTGGTTACCTTTGAAATAAACAGACTTCCCTGGGTTGACAATTTATGTAGCACTTGATTGTTTGAATTAAGCAATTATAGTGACCAACATTTTGGTGTCGTTGTCGGGGAAGGTAATTTTAGATTTCAGAAGCACTTATGATTTTTCAGATACAAAGAATGCATGAAAGGACACGGAGACCCCAAAGATACTAACCCTACAGGTGTCAAGGGAAAAGGAAAAGGAGGAAGAAAGACTTACATTGACGAGCTCATATCAAAGTCTGAATCTGTTGCTCAACGATCAAATCTTCGAAAACAAAAATCCTAGCCTTCATTTCAAGCAAACTTTGAAACATGGAAAGAATTTTGGAGTCCTGAGATAGTCCAGAAGCCAACAGGAAACATTGAGGATAGAGCAAGCGCAACAGGGGAACAAACAGAAGAAAACATGGATGAGTACAATGAAGAATTGCATCACGAAGAACAGGCAGGTCCTGAAGGAGAGGTAAATGATGAAAACTCTTTCTCTACATTAGGATTNACTTCTCATGGTTTCAAAGCTTCCCTTCAAAAATATTATATCCAGCATAGAATGACTACAACATACCACCCCCAAGCTAATGGACAGGTGGAAAGCACAAACAAAGTAATAGAATCCATTCTCACAAAAACAGTGAAGGAAAATAGAAAGGACTGGTCCTACAGGATCCCTGAAGCATTATGGGCCTATAGAACTACCTGGAGAAATACTACAGGATTCTCTCCCTATGAATTATTCTATGGAAAGAGTGTTGTCTTTCTTGTGCAATTTGAGATAAAAACCTTAAGGACTGCTTTAGCTGTCAACCTTGATTTAACTGATGCACAGACAGCCAGGTTGCAGCAGCTTAATGAACTGGAGGAGAAAATATTAGATGCCATTCAGCAGACAACCATAATTCAACAACAAAGATCAAAATGGCATGACAAAACTATAAAAAACAAGCAGTTCCAAAAAGGTAATTGGGCCCTACTGTATGACTCTCGGTTCAAAGAGTTTCAAGGGAAACTGTGTACAAGATGGATTGGACCTTACGAAGTAGACATTGTTTTCCCCAATGGAACAGTAAGGCTCCTCACAATCGATGACTCCAAAACTCCGTTACTTGTAAATGGTCATTGGCTCCGTCTGTACCAGCACCCTATTTCCAAAGAAGATTTTAAGGCCACGTGCATGGCAGACGCCCATTTCCTCTTCTTGGAGGGGGTTTCTACTCCTCATTGCAATTAATTCTTTTAAGTTAATTTCTTTAGTATTAGATTAGATTTTATTTACTAATAATTCCTGTCAATAAATACCATGTTACAATCGATTTTTGCAGATTCCCGATCGAAGTACAGGTCACTAGGAAAGGATGATCCTACTTCAAAGAGACAAGCTTTCCCGATGCTGAAACACCACTGTTCAACAATTTTGATTTCTTCCCGATGCTGAAACACCACTGTTCAGCACTTTTGATTTCTTCCCGATGCTGAAACACCACTATTCAGCACTTTTGATTTCTTCTCGATGCTGAAACACCACTGTTCAACACTTTTGATTTCTTCCCGATGCTGAAACACCAATGTTCAACATTTTTGACTTTCCTCTATTGCCGAAACACCACTATCAGCAACCCCACATTTTTTTCCCCCATCACTGATCAGTAACCTTTTTCCACTCTTCTTTTCCCCATTTCCTCACCATTCTTCATCGATTAAACAACATCGTCCAGCAGTTGTTTCGCCTTTTCTTCTCTGTTGCTGAAACACCATTGTCAGCAACTTTTCATCATTTTTCCCGATGCTGAAACACCACTGTTCAACACTTTTGACTTTCTTCCGATGCTAAAACACCACTGTTCAACACTTTTTGTTCCCCCTATTGCCAAAACCCTACAGTATGACAATTCCTCACTTTCTTCATCGACGAAACAACACCGTCCAGCAATTGTTTCACTTCGTTCTTCTCTGTTGATGAAACACCAATTTTCGAACATCATCTGTCAGCAAGCTTTTATGCTCTCATACCATAGTTCGTCCTTCCAAGTTAGCAAGTCTTTGATACAATTCATCTAATAGATCAAAAGTCTTCTCCACGACCACTGCAGGACTACCATGGACAAGCATGATATTTTGTTTGCAGAACGAATCAAAAGGTAAGGCGAGGTATGTAAATTTTATGTAATTCAGTTAGGCTATAGTTAATGAGAAGATTCTAAAACCATTATGACCATTCAAGTGCAATCATTACTAGCCGCACTTGACGGGAGGGAAGAACACATCAAATCTTTGATACCATCATTTCACACAAATTCACCGTCGCCATCCCTATTTCACCACCCTTTCGCGCATTTGACCGCCATTTTGCATAACGTCGCTTGGAAAACTCACTCTGCACAGAAGCTGATACTCAAACTCTCCGACGCTATATCCTACCGAGCTGGTAGCTATGGGAGGATCTGTCATAAGGAACGAGCCCACCATCATAGCATTGTTAAAACATTATCCAGTAGCTTATCAAATCTTTTAGCAGGCAGGATGGTTCAGTTACTTTCAGAGACTCCCGGGGTATAATGAACGACACGTCCTGCAATTCGCCCAAAACCTTCAGGAAGACCATTCTGTTGTCCAAGGGGTCTAAATTTTAGTAACAGAAGAAGATATAGCACATGTCTCAAGCCTCCCTATCGACGACATTCGCATGTTCAGCCGTAAACATATCATTCAGAATGCTCAGCAGAACTTCTTCCTGCCAGAAGAACGAATTGAATTTAAAGGCAATGGTGTTCAACTCAGCTCATTGCCACCCCCATGGTCGGAAGTTGCAAGATTCATCAAGCATTATCTAACCTGTGAGGGCCGATACCAGGTAGTTTATCAGCACGACTTTCTTCTGTTATCTCATTTAAGGCATAACAGACGGGTCAATATTCCTTATTATTTGCTGGGTTGTCTGAAAAATATGGCGCATTACTGTAGAAAGGCTAAAGATCCCACCCTTTCACTCACCCATCACCATCTTGTCCAACTGCTCATCCAAAGGGGTTTCGCCCAACAAAACCCTCCATTAAATAACCCACCCATAAACCCCCAAGCAGCTGCTGAAATTCCTGAAAACCTCCAGGAGCAGCAACCGTAAAATCCCCCAAACTCTCTAGAAGTACCCAATAGTCTGCCTCATACCTTACCAGAATCATCCACCCCCACCCTTCATATTCTTAGTGACAACTCTGAGCCAGAGAATTCCCCCTATCCCATTATTGAGGAAAGATCCTCACGAAAACGAAAACAAAGTCCCTTCTTTCCGCCCTTCTTATGAAAAAAGCGAACAAGGGCCTCAACAAGGCCACCCATTATTGCCACTACCCTAGATCCCCAACCCATTCGACTGATACCCCATACACCTCCAACTTCCCAAATCTCAAGATCTTTGCCTATTCCACCCACGGGCACTGAAACACAAGAACCAGATGCCCAGGGTGCTGCAACACTACTCTCCTCAAATAAAGTAGCTAAAACACAAGAACCAGCTACCTATTCAGTGGCTGAAAGACAAGAACCAGCCATAGCTGTCACACAAGAACCAGCTACGGCTGAAACACAAGAACCAGCTGCTGATATTGAAATTGAGATGCAGGAATCAGAGGTCCAAGGTGCTGCAAAATTACTTTCCTCAAATAAAGTAGCTGAAACACAAGAACCAACTACCCATTCAGTGGCTGAAACATAAGAACCAGCCATAGCTGTCACACAAGAACCAGCTACGGCTGAAACACAAGAACCAGTTGTTGATATTGATACTGAGACACAGGAATCAGAGGTCCAAGGTGCTGCAGCATTACTTTCCTTACAACAAGAAGCTGAAACACAAGAATCAGCTCCCAGTCCTGCAGCTGCTCCACGAGAACCAGCTAGTGAGGCTGTGACTGCCACACAAGAACCAGTCATCCCTCAACCAAAACCAACAATGGCCTTTGTCTTGCGGGAAAACGAGTTTTTAAAATCTGAACTGGAAGCATATAAGCAATAACTAGCCAGGGCAAATGAAGCATACGAGAAGGAACTAAATTTGTACACCCTAGCTCGTACAGCAACCTTGTCAGAGGGGACTACAGAGAGCCTGTGTAAAGAATACATGTGTTGTCAATGTGGGGATATTTACTATCAGGCAGGCTATAAGGTAACTCAAGTTCCAATATCAGGAGCTCCCCCTACTCCTTCAACTTTTGTAGTCAAAAAGGAAGAACTTGTTGTCATGCAAGGACCAACTATAGCTGTCACACAAGAACCAGCTACAGCTGAAACTCAAGAACCTGCAGAACCTCCCAGGATCAAGACTGAGCCCTGCATTGCAACAAATGAAGATCCTTCCTTTGTCAACAAAGATGTACAGACAATGCCTATGGAGGAATTTACACCTCCCAGCTAGATCAATCTCCCCACTTTTGTGGAACAATCTACTCAGACCTTACCTCATCCCACTACTTGCAACGCTGAAACACAGACCCAGCTATGGGATGAGCAGGTAGCAATACAAAAATGGAAGAAAGAGTATGCTGCAACACAGGACAAAAGCCTGCAAGAGCACAGACAAATCTGGATAAATCATACATACTCAAATTGGGAAGCTTTAGAGCAGACATGCCAGGAAGCTCGTGCCCTTAAGAAACGGAACAAAGAGTTGAAAGGCAAAATGGCCAGGGTATTTGACCTGACACAAAAGCTATTGGCTACAAGGAAACCATCTTGCAACTACTCCTTGTTCCTCATGGAATGACTCACATGGTTTCAAATCAAATCAATTATAGAAGGAAAATCCTATGCAATACTACACCCAGCAGATTTTGTTAAAACTTTCACAGAAGCATCTGTTAGGGATCAGCACCTCCTTTGTGAGGCATATTTTCATAACGAAGCCATTCCTGAGAACAGGCAGCTGAACCTTAACCCTCTTGTCGGAACATTCAGATTCGGGCGTTCACCTCATTTCTCCACAATCAAATCATTTGGTAAGATGACTTCATGGCTGCTAAACACAATGAAGACAACTGCCTTCTATGGATAAGACCAGAACCACAGAATGCAGCCACCTTTGTCACATAATATTATGAGTTCTTAAAGAAACCAGGGGTGACTGAACATGTTCAGTAGCTACAATCAACAGTGCTCCAGGATTGTCAGCACTTCATCAGAACCATAGAGATTGCTGCCCTCCAAGCAAATAACTTGTTTTGGCAGCAATCCACTGAGAAAAGACAAGAATACAATCCTTTCATCCCTACTAACCTTGAGGTAGCAATCTCTAGGGCACCTAACTACATCCAGTGTGTTCAGCAATGTGCTGAAAGCTGGATAGGGTACCGGTTTTATTTTCCTATCCTCTAGTTGCCAATAGAAAGATATCAAATTCATTATAAGCTGCCTAAGAAGACAGAAACAACAGCTTGGCAAAGGTTACAACGGCTCCAAGGGTTCAGAACACCAATGGACAGTACCTCCCAGAGCTACT
>JZKD02S0719841.1:197767-209206 GCA_000966675.3 Picea glauca | reverse complement strand
CTTTTGGAATTGAGCATATATAGTGCGTGGTTACCTTTGAAATAAACAGACTTCCCTGGGTTGACAATTTATGTAGCACTTGATTGTTTGAATTAAGCAATTATAGTGACCAACAGACACCACCCATAGTGACATCACAAGCAATCGGGGGTAAAAGTGATTTGGTAAACCATTCCACCAATAATTGGTCAAGAATGACTGCTTTGATCAACCTTCGTCATCATCTCCATTCATGAATATGGTCAAAGATGTGCACGGAGTTAGTATGAAGAAGGGAGGTCAAGAGTTTAGTACCCGTCTCGTATTGAATGGGTAGTTGAAAATGTGTGAGGAAGGACATGGAAAGGGAGTTGAAGTCCTAGAAAGAACCACACGGTAGTTCAATATACCACTTGGTTGTTGAGCACGTAAGTGTTCGCTGGAAAAGATGCAAATGTATAGAGTCGTCCATTAAGTAGTTTGATGAAAACCATAAATGGGAAGTCATTACATGATTATTTGGGTCTTCTCTATCTTTGTTGTCAAATTTCGGAATATCAGAAGGGAGTTTAGCTGGAATCACTAGCCAGAAAGGGTAATGCAATATAGGATCATTATTTAACCAAGACAAGTCTGGGAGATCCAGAGTAGCAAGAAACGATAGTTGTCGGTTAAACTGCAAGTGATACTGGTGGGGAAAAGGGACACCAGTAGGACCATACACTAGGTTAGGTGGATAATTGTAACCAGTGAGTCCTCCTACATAGGTTTATTGTTGGCCAGAGTAAACAAGATTCGAGGAAGGTTCAGAAACATGTGCATATGGAGAATAACCAGATGGGTTCTGAGGGTTGTAAGTCGGCTGAGAGGTTTTCCCATGAGGGGGATAAACATTTTTTCTATAAGGAGGATAAGGTTGTTGTTTTCGTTGAGGGTGTTCCCCCCCAGAAAATAACAAATTTGATGGAAAAGGAATGTGCCAAGGATTAGGCGACACATTTTGTCCATACAACGGGTTAGGAATTCTAGTTTGATATTTCCCCCCAAGCTGAGATTGAGTCCCCATTTGGGTTTGACCCCCAAATGGAGGTTTCCCCCCAGCATGAGGTTCTGTCCCCATTTGGGTTTGACCCCCAAATGGAGGTTCCCCCCCAACGTGAGGTTGAGTGCCTAGAGGGATCTGAAAACCAGAAGTGTATGAATGATCGGAGACTCCGACTAGATTAGAGCCACTAGGACCGGATCCTCCAAACAAAGGTGTAGGGATATAACCTCCACGTGTAACTTGGGTAGTGGCAGTAATGGAAGGATTCAAAGCTCTGTATCCAAGTGGAACAGACATATTTGGTCTAAGCAGTGTTCCAATTGAGGCCTGGGATGGTGTCATATTTCCAGTGGGGATGGTAGCAACATGCGCGGCCATAGTGGAATGGGCCATTTGGAGAGAAATGGTCAAGTGAGGACCAACTGATAGTGTGGTCGACATGATGGTGGTACTGTTGGATGTACCAGAGAAGTGATCTAAAGGTACAGTGTAAGTGGCGGATATTTCAGGCTGTTGGGATAAAACAGGTATGTCAGAACCTGTCCCTGAGCCAAAAAGATCATGTACCATGAGAGGTCAGTTTCTAGTCCAAAAAGGATCCTCACCTTCAGGGTCTGTGAGGGGTCCTATTAGTATTCCAGAAGTAAAAACAACAAGTTCTTTGGATGAATTTAGTCGGAGAATATGTCTCTCAGAAGTGTGAGGAAGTCGAAAATACTCTAGGGAATCAGAAATTCAGAACTATTCTAAAGAGTCAGTTCATTCCACTTGTGAAGTGGCGGTATCTTGAACTTCACTCTATTGAGGAGAGCCCTTTGGTGGGTCAGTAGGAAAAGGTTGGTAACCCTTGGGATCTTCTGGGGGTAACCCTTTCATTCTGCGTGAACGACATGGAGGAATATTGCTCGAACCAAATACTTTACGGAAAAAATCTATGGACAACTAACGAAAATAAATGGAATACACTAATCAAATCTAGGAATCAAACCAAGCAAACAACAACTTCTCTTGATGAACATACTAGTTGGTGATGAAATCCAATGTCGCATGATCAAGTCAAGAAGGGGATAGGATATGGTGGAAAAGTTACGATGGTGACCTACTTAATGGACTTGTGCCTTGGTGCAAGCTTCCATGCAGTAATTGTGGATTTACCCTCCAAGGAGCCCAAGTGAGTTTGAACACCGTCTGTTCCAGGTACAACGAAGACTTCCCTTCACCATCACCTTGTGTAAGTACCTAAAGATTATGGCTACTAAGGACATCAACTTGCATTCAGCCCCTGGGTGGGTATAGTCAATAGTCTGGTCTGAACGTATGAGTAGGATAACAAGTATGAAATCCTTCGAGAGAAACTGAGGACAAGTGTACCGGTAGAAACTCCAGAGCATCCCAAACAGATTCAGAGTTCATGAAGCACTGAGACCAAATGAAACCAACTGCACCTCAAGAATAACCCTCAATATATGACCCGACCACTACAAATAGTTGAACCACAGAGGGATAATCTTTGTAACTCTCCTGAATGCGACCTCGTCCATAACCCCTATGTGAGAGGGGGATCCCAGAAATCCTATATGAAAATTGAATTTTTTTTCTCTCCCTATCGCAATATGCTAATGTTTGTTTTGAATGCTTTGGAGAGTTTTACTCACAACCTAATCCAAAGTTCTAATCCTAGTCTAATGTTGGTGGAAGATTCTAAAAAACAAAATGTTCTAGATAATTTTTAATTAGCGTTCATTTTACAACTGTTCTTTACTCAAGGATGTATGAAAGTGAAACTAATGTTGTTATGACTCAATTCCCAAAAAATGCATAAAAGATGATAAGAATCCTTTTCTTTCAATGAATTCCTATTTAAGGGAAGGAGAAAAATGTCATTTTCACTGCCATTTGATGCAATATTTTCAATCAATTTGTTTCTCAATCAAATCCAGTGTAGTGCTAAAATCTCATAGAATTCCTTTCTAATATCCAAGAACAATCATAAAAATGTATCATTTTGCTTTATGTGTGAATGATAATCAATTTGACGTAACACTTCCTATGTCATTCATATTTTAAGATCAACAAGATTCAGACAATTAGAAGCAAGTTTCACACAAACAAAGACACACTCTCGTTGTGATTAAACAAGAAAGACAAAGATAAAAAAATTTGCAAAAAGAAAAAACCAAAAACTCAAAAAGAAAGAAAAAGGATTGGACAAGATGACCTCAAAGATCAAATGGAATGGTGCACATATATTTGAATTTCCTCACAAAAGTCTCCACTCAGTCAGATAAAAGAGAAGAAAGCGATAAGTTGACTCTAAATCGTCAAAAACAAAGAGTGACTTTTAGGTAAAGAAGAAAAATGTCAAAATTCCAAACAAAAGGTGATCAATTCTTAGAAAGTAGAGTGTTGAAGGCCAAAACAAAGATGTACTGAGATGATAAGACTTCGAGAAAGTGCCAAAAGAAAAAATAAACCTCAGAGAATGAAAACCTAGAGATTTTTTCACAGAAAAGGGGCAGTGCTCTGGTGTAAAGGGCACCATAGAATTCCAACACTCTGTGTAAGACCAATAGGGAGTGCCAGCACTCTGGTAGCAAGGGAAGGGGAGTGATAGCCTCTAAAAATACAGAAAAATTCCCAGAAACTCAAAAAATCAAGTAAACTCAGTTAATCAAATTGAGTGTGATGAAATCAAGATCCAATCAATCAGATCTAAGAATCAAAGACAGTATAGAGAAGGTCAAGAAGTAGGCAAAGGGACAAAACAAGACCTAGGAAAGGAATAAAAAATCAGAGATCCTCCCTAGTGGAGTCACCAATTTCTCTTACAGGTGAATCCCCCTGCGGACAAGTGGATTCCTTCTTGGTCTCTAGACCCCTAAGACCAAGACAGAAAGGGTTCTATCATTGGTCACTGACATCCTTTTATATCTAATCAATCTAATGTATGAAGAGGAAGAATAAAATGTGTACCTTTTTAATGGCATTTGTCCTTGCGCAGTCCATGTTGAGCTTCAATATTAAGCTCCTCGATAAATCATGTAGAATAAACAAAGATACAACAAGCTTCCTATTCCACTGAGATTAGCTCAAAAACATATCTATCTATTAGAGACAAGTTCATGTGGAACAAACAAAAACTTGAAAGAAACAAGCCAAGAATATATGTATATTAATGAGAACAAATGAAGAGTACTTACAGACCTTTGATGAAGTTGCAACAACTTCTTCCAGATCTATTTGTCCAACCTCTTTTCTCAAGTAATATACATTGATTATGGTTCAATGGTATCTCACTTATGAGATCATAAGTTTGATTCTTTCTATATTCTCCAATCCTCCCTTTTACCATGAGAAGGCCTCCTTATATAGGCTTGGAGAGGCCTAACCACTTGAGAGATATTTGGGATAAGTTGAGGATTCCTCTCCTTCAGTTTTGGATCTTCCCTAAGATCGAGGCTTGACCTCAGATTTGAATCCAACCACCTTTAGAAATTGAGGGGATTCTTCCCTAATTTCCCTCAACAAATCTGCCATCCTCGATCTTCTCATCCAACGACTTTCTTTCTCTTACTTCGCTTTGTATTTTCTTCTCTTTTGCTCACTTCTGTATGTTTAAGTGTGGAAGAAGGAGCTTGGTTCTAATGAGCAATTAGATTGTGATGGTTCAGGAATTGGAAGGTTCATGTCATCAAAAATCAATAAGTAAAATATGAAGTCTAGGTGGAAGAAATGGTAGATCTTATCAATCATTATTATTTGGACAAGAATTCTAAGGTGGAGGAAATGGTAGATCTCATTCATCATTATTATTTGGACAAGAATTATGATGATCGAATACAAGTTAAGTTAAACATGTTGTATGGTTTTAATTTATGGTTGCTTAATAAGAGTAACCTGTTTATATTAGCTAAAATATTTCATGGCTTTCCAATTTCTTTGTAATTTCCAAGAGTTTCTACAATAATCTTGACCTATATTGAATGAAGGAGTTTAGATTTCACCCCCATCAAATATACCAAAGTTTCCTTGGGACCTACATTCCTTTTGCTACCTCATCTCCTAGGGTTAAGGTATTTGGGTTTTAGGTTTTTGCCCCTTATGTTTTTCGGTATTTTGATATAATGTAGTTGTAGGCTCTTGTTATCAATTTTTTGTGAATGGGCTTAGCCATCACATATCTTGTCAGAGATAAGGTACCACCATTCTAGCCATTTGCATTGTCATGCACATTGTGGTGTTTTTCACCAATTTATTCATTAATATAATATTTTCATTGTCTTAGTGTGCTCCAAAATTGTGTTTGTGTTACTTCTACGATATTGCATGTTCTTTTATTTCATTCTCAGCCTAATCTAAATTAGTGGTATGAGAGCAATCTTTTCTCTGTTGTTTTTCCATGCTTATCCTTGATGACGTTAGGGTAATATGAGTTGGGCCTTGAACTAACCAAGCCTAATGGATATTTACCTTGTCTATATAAGTGGCCTCCCATGGAAAACAAAAGGAAAGATGATGGAGTCAAAGTTCATATCAAGTTGTTTATCCAAGAATCTCTATAGTGATAGAGGAACATGAGCTGATGGACCATTTTTCCCAGTTCCTTCAATGACTCCCAATATAGATGAATACACCTTTGAAAAAAAAAAAAAATTAGAGGAACACCACCCTTCAAGGTAAAATTTTATTTTGATATCCCTATATTTGAAGGAAAAGAAGAAGACTCCTTCCATGTGAAATTATTTTGGAGGAATGACACACTTCAAGGTACAAGTTAATTTTACATCCCTATGTTTTTGAAGGTAAGATAGACACAGTAGATTTGGAGAGATGGTTACATATGCTTGAAGGTTATTTCTTTGTTCATGACTTTTACTACATGGAGAAGATTACTTTTCCACTCCTAAAGGTCCCTCCCCATGTTAAATATTGGTTGGATATTTATTATGTGCAACATGTTGGAGATTATGAACTATATGCAACATAATCATATTGGGGGGGATTTTTCGACGCCATAAGTAGAAGTATTTACCTATTGAAAAATATAAATACCAATTGATATGAACGATCTTGTGTCAAGCTAAAGACTAAGCTTACTAGAGTACATCAATGTTTTTCCTACCCTACATACAAGACTAGGCATTTGAGACTCTGAGCAACACTTGGTTCTAAAATACCATAGGGGTCTACAAAGATGCATCGAAACAGAAACACAGTTTTTGAGCATCTCTTCCTTGGTAGTTTCTTATCATTATATTGATGGGGTAATCATCCCAACATCGGCAGTAGGGGTTAACCCATAAAATAGACCCAATTTAATTATTTTCCATTTGAAATGGAAAACCCCTCTGGATTAATGGTCCAACAAACTTTCGATGAGCTTTAATATTTGTTAAAGTTTTCATTAAAAGCAAAAGGGAGATTATTAGTTTTTAACTAATTCATTATTAGCAACTTGAAAAGAAATGCCAAGTTATAGCTATGCTAATGATAACAATGAACAAAAGAAATAGAATGAAAGATTATTTGCAATTCAGATTTTAGAATTAATTCTAAGTTAAAGAAGAATCAAATTAACAATCCCAATGTAACTATGATAAAACAATAATCTTTTAATCAAAATACATTGCTTAATACTTCATTGAATAAAGATGGACAATTTTTGAGATAAAAATCGTTAAGAAATATTAGCAACATTCAGAGTAATTTGGAATATATGAAACATTTCTTATAGTACATCCCCGTACTTTTATAAATTCATAATATTTCATGATCAATAGCAAGCAAGAAGTCATTTTCTTTAGAAACTATCTAACCAAAAAATGGCTTCTCAGTATTAACTAAAATGAAGAAGTAATTATTACAAAAAGTTTTGCAAGGAAAATCTTTGATCTCATCTTTCTCTTTCATATTTATACAAATGATAGTTAGTTATAAAAACTAATTAATGAAAATACCAACTAATTGATGAGCTAAACAAGTGATCTTTAGGAAAGTCCTTTTCAAACTTTTCCCATTCTTCAATTATAAATGAGTTACATGGAAAGATTCATGTGTCTCTAGGAAATTTCAAAAATGAGGTATTTGACAACAAACTTAGTGGAATAATTCCTGAAGATATCAACAAATGTGTCCAAGTAGAATTGTTGTATTTCTCCAAAAACCAATTGAACGGGAAGACACCTGCATCTCTAGGGAATTGTTAAGAGATGTTTGTTTTGAAGGTTCCCAAGAAAAAACTTAGTGAAAATCTAGACATAGAGTTTTCACTTATCTTGGATGTTCTCTCTACTCATTCTAACATATCTTCTAGGAATTTGTATCTCCATCTTTAGCCAATTGTATTACGATTTAGCTACTGGATTCAAGGAAAACTCGATTGACGAGTGAGATTCCCAAATACCTCACATTGTTTCAAGGGTTGCAAGTTTTTAATGTTGTTTATAATAAGCTCCAGGGTGGTATCTTTGAATGGAATATATAAGTGTTGGATTTATCCAATAATAAATTTAGTGGTAGAATATCAATTAATCCATAGAGACTCCTAAGATTTAAAATCCTCGAGTCTTCTCAACTTAGTGGTGATGCATTAGATGAGGATGTCTAGATTAACATCAGGGGTGATTTGTATACTCCAACATATGAGCTAGAGACAAACTCCATATTTGACTTGTCTAGTAATAATTTTATCAGATAAATTCCTCTAAGAATCAAAAGTTTGAGTACCTTATGATTGTTGAATTTATCTGGAAACCTACAAGAGGGGGAAATCCCTACATCTCTTAGAGAGATGAAGAGATATCTACTTTGGATTAGTTAGACTTGGATAAAAACAACAAGTGGAGAGATTCCTTAAGAACTCTATAAACTAACCAAGTTGGTGTCTCTTTGTGTATCATCTAACAAACTCTATGGTGAATCCCATAAGGAACACAATTTGACACTTTCGATGCAACTTCATCTCAAAAAAATAAGTGACTATATGTGGTAATCCCTTACAACAATACAAGAAAATAGGAAAACATGAAAAAAGAGAAGCCCAATGGTGGCTAATTCATGTGGCTGAATATGTCTCATTGATTGCATCAAGGTTGGGATTTGGGATGAAATTTGATGGAGTTGTAGCAGTGATAATTATGTGGGATAAAACATGGCATTGGATGATACCTAAAAAACAAGATCATTTTATGGATTGTATCGATTCTCTACACACATTAGAAGTTCATTCCACTCAATGACACTAAGATGATAAAATATTCAGTGAAGATTAAAACATTCTTGTTTTTTTTCATGAAATCCACATCTCCATTAGGCACTTCCCCTCATTCCAAGGATGGTACCCAAGGTAAACTAAATTTAAAAAAAACTCGATACTTTGAAAACATAGGGCTCAAGGTTGTTACAATAATATACTCATAAGAGCTCAACATGTCACTTGCAAAAATTAAACCTAAGTAAATAGGATAACGTTCATTTTCAAAACCACTAAAACTAAACCCAATTAACAATTGAAAATTAAAACGTTATATATGTATATATAATATTTTCATCTACAAATAAAAATTTAACCATTTTAACAAAATAAATTTTTATTTTATTAAAAATTATATATTTCACATGTTCCACTTAAAAAACATAATTCATTATCACACATGTTTTTTTTTTTTTTTTTTTTCCTTCCTCTCTTTTACTTACCATGTTTACATATGCTGCTTGACAAAGAGGTTCAAATTTCATATATTGTGTTCATTCGTCTCTTCTATATATTACTGATACGCAGTGACTATGAAGAATTCTTTCAACTCTAATTAAATTCCAACAATTTTTGTAGGGGTCTGCCCATATCATTGGTATTTGTAAAATATACAAACAATTTTGGTAATGGCAGTGATATAGGAATCCATTTTTATTCGTTTATGTATTTGGTTTTCTATGACACACTCTGCATTTATTTCCTGAGACATTGTCAGGACACACTAATGCTCCTCTTTCTTTCTATTTGTATATGGCATCAAATGTTCATATTGAAATCTAGGTTTTTTGTGACATGGTTTGAATTTATTTTCCTTGCTTGGAAACCAGAATATTGAGAGACATTCTTCGACCACTTTGTTTCAATGGTTGCAGCTTCATCCAAAGCAGCAGACAAAACACACAAACATGTTTCAAAAAGGGGTGAAGGAAGATATAGATATATGTTTTTTTTAGAATGAACATTTGATAACTTTTATATATATATATGGAAAAATATCTCATATTTTTTATTATAAAACATATATATATATATATATATATATATATATATATATATATATATATATATAAGTTGAATTTAAATTTTTCTTTTATGGGAACAGATCTTACAAGGGCAGGAGCATAGAACAGAAAACCAAATCATGATAGCAAGATCAAATAATATTATTCTTCTGAAGGTTGTTGGATCAGCATTACCAAACTGTTCTTGGGCATGAGAGGCTTGCATTCCTTCTACAAGGGCTATCGTGAATATGGTCAAATTTTCCAAAACTTAGGTTCCTATGAATTCTAACTCAAACCATGGGAATCCTGAGCACAAAATAAGTCTAGTTTCTCACATATGTATTTGTGAGGGGAAAAGTTTTCATGTGCCTTAAAATTTGTATATTTATTATAATTTTAACTGGAGAGAGGTGTATGCAAGAAAACCATTATAAATACTTTTTTTTTTTTTTCAATTTTGAATCGTGCTCAGATTAACCGTGGAATACATATTCAGTGCCCTGGATATGTTTATAAATTGTGTAGTATGTGAATAAACGACTTTAAAATCGATTCAAACTCATTATTAGTCCCTGCCATAGGCATAGAGGGACTATAGAGATCGATATTGCGTTGACCACATATTAGTTTGTCCTTTGACCCGAAAAAATTGTGCAATACCTATTGTTGGAGCTATGGAATTAAAAGCATATATTTTTATATAACAAAAAGTAACATAAATGTACTGATCTGATTGGATAAGAGATTGGAGGTCTTATTTATGGCTTTGCTATTCCCAATGTACTATATAGCAACATATCCAAAGTTTTTCTCGTAGACAGTATTTTTTAATCATATATTTTCGCTTTATATTGCTTGACGGTCGATTAATGCTAGCATTAGTTCGAATGATTGTATTAGCATTTTCTGCTAGGCGAATATATCTGTATATTTTCACATGTGCTAAGCATATTGAAATGTTTTGATATCCAAGATTTGTAGTGATTTAGTATTCCAAAGTTTATAGCGTCTTTGGTGGATGCATATTTGTTGAAATGTATTGACACTTATTCTGAGATGCGTTAGTAGGCCTGACAACGTAAATGTTTACATGACGCGATGTCCTCCAACACCCCTGACAACTTAAATGTTTGCATACCACGAGGTCCTTAGACAGCCTGACAGTATTAAATGTTTATGTAAATATGCTTCTCGGATTTATCTATACAGTTACAGTGAATTTGCATAGTCTTGTTTGTCCACCGCCAATTCAACAAACATTGTATGTTTAATCCTTGTTCCGCCATTGAAGCTACATACATTGTTTATTGGTTCGTTGAGTGCTTCTTCTTCACTGTATTGTCGGTTGTTGTGATTGTATGTTTGATGCTCATAATTGTTGAAGCTACATACATTCTTTATTGGTTCGGTGAGTGCTTCTTCTTTGTTGGTTTGTTGGTTGCTACTTGTTGTTGTTTGGTTCGCAATTCGACCTGCGCTTCTGTATTTGATCGTTTTGGAGTAAGTTTCGATGCCATAGTTCCATTTTATGTTCCTTGTTTGTTGTTCAGTGTTTGCATTTATTTCCTGAGACATTGTCAGGACACACTAATGCTCCTCTTTCTTTCTATTTGTATATGGCATCAAATGTTCATATTGAAATCTAGGTTTTTTGTGACATGGTTTGAATTTATTTTCCTTGCTTGGAAACCAGAATATTGAGAGACATTCTTCGACCACTTTGTTTCAATGGTTGCAGCTTCATCCAAAGCAGCAGACAAAACACACAAACATGTTTCAAAAAGGGGTGAAGGAAGATATAGATATATGTTTTTTTTAGAATGAACATTTGATAACTTTTCTATATATACATATATGTTTTTTAATAAAAAATATGAGATGTTTTTCCATATATATATATATATATATATATATAAGTTGAATTTAAATTTTTCTTTCATGGGAACAGATCTTACAAGGGCAGGAGCATCGAACAGAAAACCAAATCATGATAGCAAGCTCGAATAATATTATTCTTCTGAAGGTTATTGGATCAGCATTACCAAAGTGTTCTTGGGCATGAGGGGCTTGCATTCCTTCTACAAGGGCTACCATGAATATGATCAAATTTTCCAAAACTTAGGTTCCTATGAATTCTAACTCAAACCATGGGAATC
>JZKD02S0719841.1:173694-193153 GCA_000966675.3 Picea glauca | reverse complement strand
GTGTTCAGGTATTGGGTTGGTACAACAAGCAGTGAGATTAGATTGTGACAGTCAGAGTGCAATATTCCTGGCAAAGAACCCAGCTTATCATTCGAAGACAAAGCATATTGATGTTGAGTATCACTTTGTGAGAGACATGGTTGAGGAAAAGAAGGTGTTGTTGGAAAAGGTTGACACTTTGAAGAATGTTGCAGATTCATTGACAAAGTCTGTAAGCACATAAAAGTTCTCTTGGTGTAGAGTAACAATGGGCATTGCTACCCTGGATTGTTGACTATATAATCCCCCAGACCCCTGGATGCAAATAAAACAACAAGTGGGAGAATGTTGGGTATGTGTTATATTATTTGCATGTGTGTGTGTGTGGGTGCGTTAGATGTGTTATATTCTTTTGCTATTTTTAGCGGATTTTGCTATTTTTAGCTGATTTGTAAATTAATCCTGGATTAAGGGATTAGGGTTTTGGTATCTACAGAATACCTAAAAACATTGTATATATTGCATGGCGAATGGTGAAATTCGATATAATGAAAATAAGAAAGGTTTTCCCGGTTGAGGGTTTCCGGTAAAAATCTCTGTGTACTCTGTGTATGAGCCATTGATTAATTTATGTATTGCTTAAGAATCTATATGCATTGCTTTACTTCGCAGGTTTAAAACTTCAGTGGTTGGAGCTTTTATTTTTTCTGTTTTTTTGGATTATTATTATTTTTGGGGGGCGTTTTACGATGTTCACCCTTGCACCCACGAGTCAACATGCAATTGTTTTATTTTCCATGTTTTTTGAGGCCAATATCTGTTATTTTCTGAGATTTTTCTGGTGCTCCAGTCCTGCCATGAAAGAAAATAGTTACATGCAAATTTGTTGGAGGATTTCATGTGAAGTTACAATATCCATTGTTTTTTTGTTGGAATAAAGCATATGTATGCAGGCTACATTTATAAAGCACATATGGTCAGATGTGCGGAAATGAAATTACATGTTCTTTCTCCTCTACATAGACTGGTGTGCGCACGATACAATTTGTGTTGTGCTTGAGATATGTTATGTACAACAAAGATTCTACAAGATTGTGTTTTGATGTCTGGAAGCATGTGTGGGTGGTTTTCCACGGAAAACTGAGAACTTGTATTGTGGGCACAACAGTCTATGTAGAGGATAAAGAACATGGTTAAAGGGCATATGTGGATAGATTGTTAGGGAAAACCAGAAATCATTTAGCTGCGGCCATGCAATTGCGTAATATTTTGTGCATTGTAATATATTTTGGCCAGGGAAAAAAAATCTCTGCATTTACAGCCATGGATAGAGAAGCGCAAAGGCCCATGTTTATTGCTTTCTAGACTATTCATTCAGTCAGTTTTGCTGTATGTACATATTGCTTGTTCTCCAGTGAATACCAGCTTCCATTGATGTTCATTGAATTTTGTGCATTCCCACATTCAAATAAACAGAGTAGCTGGAGAAAATGAGGGAGTCTTGACTGCATCGGTTGAAGAGGATATAGAAAGGTGTGTGATTGTACTGTTGTTTCATATTGCATTGTTTTTAATTTCATTTATGGTCTGTATATGTGTTAAACTAGTTGTTTGCCTTCCTACATGGTAAGTTATCTTGCTTACATGTGTTCCTTCCTGCACACTAAGCTGGTTCATGTTCGTTGTGTTTGCGTTGCATTGTTGCATTTAAACAAATAGAGTAGCTGGGCAGGACGAAGGACTCTTTGGCGGGTAAATAGACTTGTTTCTCTTTATTTTAGATGTCTATATTCATACTAACTTGCGTTCATTTCTATTTCATCTTTGGTGTTGTTACCTTGGAAAAAAAAGTTTGCTTGGACAGGAAGATGAGTTGTTATGTGCAGCAGTAGAGGGTTTTGTGGTGCAATATTTTAAAAGGTATACCAAGTGTGATGGTAAACTAAATATACAAACCGGGTAGGGGCATATAATATTAGACTTGAAAACAATGACTTTGCAGTAATGGGCCTTTCTGTGCTGCCTATTTCTACTTTTTCCATTTTCTATTATCCCTTTTATTTTGTGATTCATCTGGCCAGTGTGCTTTCCAAAAATTCCTTTGTGCGTCGGTTGGTGGATTAACATATTCACATATGTGGTCGTGCTTCTACCTTCTTCCATAGTTTCCCACTTTCTCAATTGTGGGTTCCAGGTTGGCAGGTTGAAGATTTCTCCCCTGGCTTACGGGGTCCACGATATACAGATTGGCCATGGTGCCCCATGCTGATGCCATGTTTACTATTAAACATTTGTCCAGTTAAAAAATTCAGATGCATATAGTTTTATGGGTTTTTGTTCCTTCTGATGGAAAATATACAATGCATATGCTTGTTTACTCCTGATGTTCATCTGCACATGCTTTCATCAAAAAAAGTTGGACTAGTGACACGAGCATGAGCAGTCAGTCATCCTAGACATCGACAGACCGACAAAGGAAAAAGTAAAGATGCATAGGCTCTGCTCTTACTATGTTTAATAAACAAATTTCCTGGGTTATATATTCACCTATGCCATGCTTTTGACGAATATATTTGTCTATATGTTGATGTCATCTACAATACATGGTTTGCAGTTTACAAGAAGTATCAACAAGTACAAGCGAGACGCCCAATGTGCTGCATGTTCCACAGACTAAGAGGTGTGGTTGCAAAACTCTAGCTCCATATTTCATCAAAACTATGCATATACTTGTAGCACACTACCATTCACTTTAGTTTTCCTGTTCAAAAATGTCATCAGGTCTAGAGTTGTGACATCCAAAGTACCGTCAATAGAGGGTTTGAACAGCCGCCAAATTGGACCAGTGTTCATCGGGTACATAATGGTTTTGTATAGCACCTACTTGGACAAGGCAAACAAAAGTAGATCCATTATGTGTGCTAACATGATAGACAAGGATGCCATGATGACAGTCACATTGACTGTTCCTCCACAACTTGTCCAGAAACATGCAGAAAATATATTGCCACGTAATGGAATATCCATTACAAATTTTAATATATTGCCCAAAACAGTATATGACCGTGGTGATTGTGATCGAATTATTTCACTAAACAAAACAAGCATTGTGGAAAAAATTACCGTTGTTTGTTCAAAATATCGTTTCGTCTCAGACTTGACTATTAGCCAGCTTGCACAGAGCACCGATATTTACCCAATCAGAACGATTGGGGATGTTGTCACACTGGCGAGAAAATTTGGCTCTCAACACATTCTCCATATAAAGGATGGAGAGTCGGACAATGACAAGGCAATGGTACTGATTTTGATATTCAGTTTTGTCCTTTACTTAGGCATGTGCATGTATGTCAAATAAGTTACACAAATATTTCATTGTTCCATGTTGTAGCTACAATTGTTCGATATGTATTCAGATTTGTTTTCGTCAATGGAACAACAATTGCATAGAGGGAAGATTCCACTTATGTTGTTCAAAAATATAACAAAGAAGAGGGATGCTAGAGAAAGGGTCTTTCGAACAACCCAGGCAACATTTGTAACAGAGTTGCAAGCAGATATAGTAGAGGATCTGAAGAAACTAGCTAGCTCTACAATTGTTGTGCATATACATCCACAAAACCATCCTCACTTTTCTTATAGAAATAACCTTCAACAATTTTTTGCGCCTTCTTAATTATTATTTTTTTTAAAAGGGCAGGGGGGGCTACAATTGTGTATTATATTGTTCAATGTATTAATCCATTTGCTCATGTTCCCAGGTTGAAGGTCTTTTAGTTGCAGCCAATGTGTACTCGACCCCCTTTGAGCATGTATGTGCAAAATGAAACTCCGTTTCTTCTGCCTCTGCTTTGATAACTGATGATACGATTGATTGTCTGCGATGCGGTGAAAAATGTCCATATATATATGGAAATTGTGTGAATGTTGTTATCTGAACTATGGGCAACACAACTATGCATTGTACCCTTAGGCAACCTCTATTAGAAAATGTGATTCCTGAGTTGGCAGAGTTGTCGTATGAGACGTATGTACAGAAAAAGGTAAGCAGCGTCTACATGTTTCTATAGCTTCGGATACATAACAAATTCACCTTGAATGAGGACAATGCAATTTTGCATATCGACTGAAGAAGGGAAATATATGTATGTGTATATATATATATATATATATATCAAACTTTGGCAGGAAATGGAAATACTTCATGTGTCACTGTAACATTTGTTGAACATCCAGATGAATGTTCGTTGGACTTGGCCCATATCTCTGTAATCCCCAAATATGGCATGGCCCCAGTTATTTTCTACTAGGAACATATACTGGAAGCAAGAGAAAATGAATGCGGTGATGCCTTTAATTTGTATATCAAATTGTTTGATGCAAAGGTCGATGGGTTTTGCTCTATGGAACCTTCTGGGAACTTTCTTGTGAACTGTTTAAAGTATGGTTGGTTCTTGGTTATCTGATTTGTCTGTCAATTTGTATACCATGGAACTCCAACTGTTCTTTGGAGTAGACGGAACAATATAATTGAATTTTTTTGCCAGGTGGCCCGCAAATCCGCCTGATAATTTATGTGGCGTTGTGATGAAAATGTACTATGTGGCTTGCTTTAGCAAATTTCCTTGATCGATGAACTTGGTCAAATTATTGTTCTGAAATAACTTGAAATCAACGAATATATAGTGTGTGAAGTGCAACTGTGGTATCATAGCAATGAGAGGCTCTTAAAATTCAAATTGGTCGTTGTTTTGGCATTTTTATTATTCAATGAACTTGGCAAAATTAATATCCTTGAATAATTTGAAATCAACGAATATATACTGTGCGGAGTGCAATTGTGCTATGATATGAACAACATGGCCTTCAAATTCAAATTGGTCCTTGTTATGCTTGCGGTGATAGAATTTTAAAAAAACTTTCTTTTGTTTGCTTCATTTTTTTACAAATAAGCGATTTAACATCCTTTAATAATTTAATGTAATTAATTTGTACAATATCAATAGTTAATATTAATAATTTAGTATTTCAAAATAATGTTTTTAGATAAAGTTAGATAGGATGAGCATCCCTAAACAATTGCAATCTTGAACCCGCGAGACGTGGAGTCCACAAGTCCACCTGTCAATTTGTATATCGCGAAAGTATCGGTGATATTTGCAAAACATGGAACAAAAGAGGATCAAATTTTAGTCTGGTAGGCCGAGAACCTGTGATCCAAAAAGTGTCGAAGTTTGGAACGAGGGATACACATATGGATTTCATACGGGATCACTACGATACAATAAAAGTGCAATGTTCAGCCAAGCAGCCTGAGTCGGCCTATCAATTTGTATATCATGGAAGTCTGGGTGCTATTTGTAGGGCACAAAACAATAAAACCTCAATTTTCATCCCGCCAGGCTGCCAATCCGTGATCCAAAAAGTGCTTGAGTATGGAATAAGGAATGTGCATATGCTCTATAAAATTTCATGTCCATAATTAAAAAAGTACATGTTTACTATGTATTGGTCATTTTTTGAAAAAAAACTATATCAGTTGGTTCACGAAAATGAACATTGTCCTTTGCTTAAATTTTGCAATATCAATATGTAATATTAATAATTTAGTAATGAAAATATTGTTTTTTTATATGTTGGATAGTTGATAGGGATTTCCATCCGTAAACAATGACAAATTTGAACCCGCCAGCCATCGGGTCCATCTGTGGATCTGCATATCGCGGAAGTCCGAGTGTTATTTAGAGGACACAGAAGAATGAAAGTGTAATGTTCATCCAGCCAGCCCCAGAATCCTCGATCAAAAAAAGTGGCTAAATATGGAATTAAAATGGGATCACTATGGAGGAATAAAAATGCAATGTCCAATGAAGCAGTCTACAAGTCCTCCTGTCAATTTGTATATCGCGGAAGTGTGGGTGGTATTTGTAGAACATAGAACAATAGAGACTATTTTCATCCCACCAGGCCGTGAACCCACGATCGAAAAAGTGCCCAAGTATGGAATCACGGATCCGCATATGCTCTGTAAAATCTCATGTCCATACTTTATATAGAGATTCATCTCCACATGTCCGCTTGTCAATTAGTATATCGCAGAAATCTAGGTGCCAATTGTAGGACACAGAACAATAGATACTCAATTTCCATCCCGTCAGGCCGCGAACCCGCGATCCAAAAAGTGCCGAAGTATGGAATGAGGAATCTGCATATGTTCTGGAACAATAAAAATGCAATGTTTAGCCAAGAATCTCGTAGGTCCTCCTGTCAATTTGTATATCGCGAAATCCTGGGTTCTATTTGTAGGGCATAGAACAATAAAGACTATTTTCAACGCGGCAAGTCGCGAACCCGCAATCCAAAAAGTGCCCAAGTATGGAACGAGGGATCCGCATATGCTCTATAAAATATCATGTCCATAGTTCATATAGAGACTCATCTCCACAAGTCCGCCTGTCAATTTGTATATCGTAGAAGTGTATGTGCTATTTGTAGGACACAGAACAATAGATACTCAATTTTCATCCCGCCATGTCGTGAATCTGCAATCCAAAAACTGCCCAAGTATGTAATGAGGGATTTGAATATGTTCTATAAAATAACATATCGATACTTTATAAATTGATGCAGGAGCATAAGCTCACAGTTCTAGAAGATCTATGGCTATTGAAAGACAAAACAAAATTTCACTAAAGAGAGTGGGTGCTCTTAAATTACTTGTTGTATTCAGTTAAAATTGAATGAATTGTCAAAGGATCTCGAATCCTAACAATGTAATACCTGTAGGAGAAGTTAGGATTACAATCAGAAATTGTAGGATCTAAGTGGATTCGATCCAGACTTTGTGGATCTGAAAACCTAAGCTTTGAAATTGTATTTAGGCAAACTAAGTCGATTTGTATGGGGGACAGAGAGGGAACGATAGGGTACGAGAGATAGTGCACGGGAGATTTGCAGAGGAGAATTCATCAATAAAATTTCTTCCATTGTGCAAATTTTTGATATGTGAAAACCCTGTTCGTCTATGTATGACTGTGATATCTTGTACTCATATGCATTGTCAATGTTGCTTTAATAATCCCTAAAATCGAAGCAATTCTCAAATGAATTGAAAATAATTTTCATTCTGTAAGTATCATAATCAAGGGTGGAGATCAAAGCGGAACTGGAGAGGATCAGAGATTTACGGTGTGAATCATCCCGAAGATGAACGATCAAGATCTGAGCGGAATCCAGTAACAAAGAACCGACGGYCCAGATCACAGCGRAGAAGTGGAGGCTCAAACTCCAAAKCATTTGGTGACTTCCGTTGAGGCCACRTGTTTATCATTGTGTGGGAGCRGAGAGTAAAGGTAAGTACAAAAAGTTTGTAAATTGTGTTTTCCGCTGGGTTATGGTCATATCGCATAGTCYCGAGGTGCTTGGTATGAAGTATAAAATGATTTCTGTTGGGTGCTAGAGAACACAAGAGGTGCTTAACCCACCAATTCAATAGAAGTTCTGTCAAATAGAACGGATATGCCAATGTTAGTGACAGTTAGCTAAGTTTAGCTCTGTCGACCTCATTTCACTAACACCAGCTGCATTATAAATGAAGATGTTTACTATGTATTTCTCGTTTGTCGGAATACTTTTATATCACTCAACCAATCAGATTGTACAAACTTTCTCATCTAATTAAATTCTGCAATATCAATATTTATCAGTAATAATTTACTGCGGCTCCACTTCTGAATGTGTATATCGCGAAATTGTGGGTGCTATTTATAAAGCACAAAATAATAGAGGCCCAACTTTTTTCCCGGCAGCTCGAGAGCCCTCGATCCAAAAAACTAGCTAAATATGGAATTATTACAGACTTGCTACAGGATAATTAATACAAAATCCTCCTGTCTATTTGTATATCACGGAAGTGTGGGTGCTATTTGTAGGACACAGAACAATAGCGGCTCAATTTTCAGTCCGCCGGGCCGAGAACCCGCAATCAAAAAAGTGCCTAGCTATGGAATATTGGGGGATCCACATATGCTCTATAAAATCTTATGTCCATACTTTATAAAAGTACTTGTCAATTTACAAATTCTGCCACATAAAAATTGATGGTCGATATGTCACTGAGAAGCAATATGACCATCATGTAATGGTCAGCCAAGTGCAATGTTCAGCCAGCCAGCCCCAGAGTCCCCGATCAAAATAAGTGGCTAAATATGGAATTAATACAAGATCGCTATGAAAGAATAAAAATGCAATGTCCAGAGAAGAAGATCGCAAGTCGTTCTATCAGTTTGTATATCGCAGAAGTCTGGGTGGTATTTGTAGAACACGGAAAATAGAGACTCTATTTTCCGCCCGCCAGCCGCGAACCCGCGATCCAAAAAGTGCCCAAGTATGGAATGAAGGATCCGCATATGCTCTGTAAAATCTGATGTCCATAGTTTATATAGAGACTCATGTCCATGAGTCCACCTATCAACTTTTATATCGCGGAAGTGTAGTATATATTTGTAGAACAATAGATACTCAATTTTCAGCTTGTCAGGCCGTGAATCCGTGATCCAAAAAGTGCCTGAGTATGGAATGAGGGATCTGCATATGTTCTAGAACAATAAAAAAACAATGTTCACCCAAGATGCTCGTAGGTCCTCCTGTCAATTTGTATATCGCGGAATTGTGGGTGATATTTGTAGAGCACAGAACAATAAAGGCCCAATTTCTTTCCCACCAGAACGAGAGCCCCCGATCCAAAAAACTGGCTAAATATGGAATTAATATGGAATCGCTACGGGACAATAAAAGTTCAATGTTCAACCAACCAACTCGCAAGTCCTCCTATCTATTTGTATATTGTGGAAGTGTGGGTTCTATTTGTAGGACACAAAATAGTAGAGGCTAAATTTTCAGCCCGCCAGGCCAAGAACCCACAATCGAAAAAGTCCCTAAGTATGGAATGAGGGATCCACATATGCTTTATAAAATCTCATGTTGATAGTGATTTCCATCCCTAAACAATGGCAATCTTGAACCCCCCAGCCCTCGATTCCCTCTGTCAATCTGTATATCGCGGAACTCTGAGTGTTATTTCGAGGACACGGAACAATGAAAGTGTAATGTTGAACCAACCAGCCCATGGGTCTGCTTGTCAATTTACAAATTCAATGACATACAAATTGATGACAGATATGTCACTGAGATGCAATATGACCATCAGCCCTTAATGTCTCTCGTGTATATCTTCTACCATTTTTATTTTGTAACCCGCCCGACCAGTTTTCATGCTTTGCTATTTGTTGGAATCGGTTTCACCATCACCGTTTCCTTCGTACTTGTTTCCAAATATGTGATAATTAAGATTTAATGCTAATAGCCATCCTTCAAGAACCGTTAAGCTTTTCATTAATGTCTGGAAATCCGGAGAATATTTGTCATTACTACGAATTAAACTAATATTTTCACACAAGTATGTTATCCTTTCCAAGTATTCATTTCAAAGGCGATGCAATATTTTTTTTGGTGCGTCGACGGGTTGGTGCTTCTAAGAAATTCGTAATTCTTAATTTATTTTCGCCGTCACCGCCATCTTTGCACTTTTTTCTAATTATGCAATTAGTAAGTTGTGATGGTGACAACTCATTCTGCACAAACCCTGGAAATTGTCATTGATCAACAAAAATCTCGAGGAGATATTTGATGCAGGAGCATCGCTCCATGTCAGCCAGCCAGCCACGTCAGCGCACACGCATTCAGAGCTGAAAGATAGGCGCAGCCTCATTCAAATTTGAATTGAATGTAAATTTAATGTGCTTAGGCTGGTGAGCCAGGAAAGTCGTGCCTCTGAGCAAGCGTTAGGTAGATCGACCTTTAATGCTAGATCGACTGAGATCTAGTTCTGGATAGTAGACTAGACAGCCATTGAATTGTAATTTATTAGGGTAGGTAAATCCTGGAGGGAAGCGCTAAGAGCCCCTCAGGTAAAAGAGATTTTCAAATCTCATTTTGAGAAGAGATAGTTGAGTTGTAGAGCCAGAGAAAGCTCAGGAACACCATTGTAAAGATACGGGCATTGTTGCCATTTTTAATAGAAACAACAGTTTTTCCTGCATGAGTTCTGTATTGAATGGATGTCTATGTGTGTTCAATATTTATGTTGTGAATGTATGTGTATTGATGCCTTCTGTAGGGGTGTGTTGGATTTTAGATTGAGGGTCTTTGAGGTTTCATGTCAGGAGGGTATGAGAGAGTGTTGCAGACTCTGAATACCAGTGCATGAGTGCACTTCTGAACTCTGAGGAGTCAGACAAAGACGTGCTGAGGCACAGGACTAAAGTCAACAATTTAGGAAGATGACCTATGAGGTTGTTGAACACCTCAGGAGGTAAGGATGTGTAATTGAGAACACAATTGCAGACAGAATTCTGTTGTGAATTATGTAGAGCTCTGCCAAGTGGGCATTGAGCGTGTGTGCAAAGGTGCACAGAGGAAGGAACTCTGCTGAGAGTTCAAAGGAAGCAGAATCATTGAGGATTCTGGCAGCTCTGCCAGGTGGGCATTGAGCGAAGTGCATGAGTGCACAAGGAGAACAGAATTGTTTAACGTTCTAGAGAAGAGAAGATACTCCACCAGGAGGGTGTCGAGCAAGTGTGCAGATAGGCACAGAAGGAGGAAAGAAATTTTTGAGTTCTGGAGCTGAAAGAAGTGTCCACTGAGGGACTTTTGTTGGGTTGCTGAACACCCAGAGAGGCTCAGCGAGAAGTTGTTTGAGCAGCAGGACAGCCAGGGAGGCGTCAGTTTCTCTGTCTAAGGGAGAAGAAGGTCAAAATCCCCCAAGGGGTCTGAGTGTTTGTGAAATCTCATAAGAGATAGCACCAGTGTGTGCGTGAGGGGACTCTACAAGGAGTGCAGGAGTCGGGAGAATCCTTTAAGGATTCAAAGACAAGCTCATGAAGGGAAGCGTTTTCATACGTGCAGGCGAAGTACAAGTCGAGAGAACTGAGACCTTTTGAGTCTCGAAGCCCTGACGGAGGATATCAGCCGTTGATCTTAGCAGGGACACGTGGTGAGAGATCCCGAAGAGTCGGGGTTTGTCATTTTGGGGTTTCTGCATACAACGGAACTGTTGCACCATAAAACGCGATTTCGCGATACCCAATAGAGCGATGAGGAAGGGGTGACGTGGAGGAGAGAGTTCACATGTGGTATCGTGTATCGGGGACTCGGGAGTTGAAGCCCCAAAAGTTGTAGAGTAAGAACTGCGATATCGCGAGACGCGATATCTCGACAAGATCGGAGTCGTTCGTTGAGGAGGATGCGTGTAAGGAGATTCTCATCTCGGAGACTCGGACATTGGAGGACCGAAAAGGAAGTCCTTTAGTTCGCGAGTGGCAAAGTAGCGAGATATTTGGAGCCGTCCATCTGAAGAGGAAAGGTGGCAAAGATCGGTGATCTCGCGAACTCGGGAGTTCGCGAAGTGGAAGCCCAAGTATTGGGTGTTCAAATTCGCAAGGTGCGAGGACGCGACGCGACGAAGGAGCGAGAAGATCATAGCCATCCATCTAAAGAGGATAGGTGGTGAGAGATCGAGGGATCTCGCGAACTTGGTGGTTCGCAGGATGAGAGTCCAAACATTGGGTACTCCAAGTCGCGAGGTCACGAGGTAGCGAGAGAAGGATATTCGTTGGATCCGGAGCACAGGGGGACCATTGGATCTGCGCGAGGGATCGTGTCTCGGGAACTCGCAAGAAAAGGTCCAAAAATTTAGCCATGGGGATCGCGAGGTTGCGAGATAGTGATATCCCGACAACTTGAGCAGTGTGGGCCATAGCGGAGCACGAGTGGAATATAGGTGGCACAAAGGATTCACGAGTCATGAAGTGCCGAGGAGCCGCGATTCATGTGGACGCCGAGTCGCGAAGTGCCGAGGAGCTGAGATTCATGTAGGACGCATGGCAAAGCATAAGGTGGGACCGCGCGGCCGTAGTGTGGACACGTGTTGTCTGAAGACAGGAGTTAGCGCTCCGTTGAATTCTCGCATCTCGGGGATTCGCAGAATAGGAGGGAGAAAACTCGACGATTCAACCGGCGAGGTTACGAGGTTGCGAGTTTGCGAGGTAAGGCCACGGTCGTGAAGGTAGTGGTCATATGGTGGGAGCTGAGCCTGGAGGGCCAACGTGTGAAGAAAAAGGAGCTCATCGGAGAATCGGAGGTCGGGAGTTGGAGAGTACAGTGACTCTCGACAACAGAAACGTCGGAACCCCAAAACCCTGATAGTGAGTCGGGGATAACCACGGATAAGTGCAGGGGCCGAGAAGAAGGAAAGGAAAGGACCTGTGGATCGAGTCAGGTTTTCATCAGAGATTCCACTAGAGGAATCTAAGAGCCGCTTCGGCTCAGAATTAGAAAGGGATTTGATCGATCCTGTGAGCAGGAGGTTAGGTGGAAGAGACCCCGCGGGGTGATAGCTTGATCTCGTCTGCGTCAATATTCCATTGATATGCATTAAACCATAATTTGTGGAGGGTTATATTATCCCTCCTCGATTTTCATTTCAAACATCATCTCGAGCAAATGGAAATTCTTAATAACTTCTGACAACAGTTCTCTCCACGCACAGTAAACACATTCGCCCATAATGGCTAGAGGTTCCACTATTCTAGGGCATATTCTTACTATTCATATCCCTCCGCCCAGGAGAAAACAAGGAGATGGTCCCTTGGTACATGGAGAGATATATTTCAAGCCAAATAATTTCATGTCAACCATGATTTCTCAAAGAACCTGCCCACTTGCATTCATGGTTGTCGCAGAAGTTGATGCCATGAATTCCGAGTCGGAAGAAGATGATCTGATGGAATATGATACAGAAATGGATGATGGCAATGCAGAGAATCTTGCCACTCCTGTGCCCAAATTGAAATCAACCATAAGGAACGGAACTTCCTGGCTCGGTGATGGCGGTGATGAAAACACCAACAGGAGTTTCAGAAAAGAAACTGACGGTGAACACAACAGTCACTTTGCAGCGCGAAAGTAGGAATTCCAGAGTTCCAAATTAGTTCGTTCTGGGAGGAAGAGTTTCATTGTAAACCAATGATATGTTGATGCTACCAGATATATATTTCAAGCCAAAAAATTATTGATTAACATCTTGGGCAATCAGGTCCAAAAATCTTGCTGCTACAAGGCATTTTCCTACTAGTCATCTCCTTCTGCCTAGAATGGACTAATTTGGGCCTTTGGAAGTGCACGTGCAAGTTGTGCTACTGAATTGTTTTTTACTATGCAGAGGCGGTTTCAACTAAGGGCTATTTCACTTTCCCTACAACCATTTTCATCTTCTTCCTCAGGAGAAGCTTGTGAAAAATATCAATTTCATCACAGTATGATTCATCGAGGAGAAAACTGCAAAGATCTTACACACTACGGATCCCGTACCTGTGTTTGTTGCAGATACCTTGATTGTTTTGGCCTAGAGAACTGGGTCCAATTTCTAAGGATAGATGTACAATACTCAATGTTTTTTCTTATTTTTTTAAATGAATTTGCTATTAAAAAATATTTTCCTTCGACTCTTCATTGCTGCCTCTTTTCTAGGTTTAACGCATGTTCTAATCGGCATGTTTTGGTGCTCTTGTACTTCAATATTGTGTTCACTTAGTTTATCTTTTTGAATATGGAACATGTAACAATTCTATGCCAATGTACTGTGTGAATCCACGAGCTTTTTATGCAAACAAAAAATGGATTTCATAGTTTCAAACCAACGTTCAATTCTATTCGCAATGCAGATAGAACATAGCAATACCAATGTACAATGTTGCAACAAAATTGTTATTCTTGTTTCTAGACATGCAATTATTAAGTTTTAATGCCAACATCCCATAATGCAAGAAGTTTAATACTTGAATTAATATGTTGCACTCATGGAAGACCGTATCAAGAACACAATTACACTCACGCGTTCCAATAAAATCTAATCTTCAAAAAAGAATGTTAGTAGTTAAAAATGAAGTTTAGTAGTTAAGTTAATATGTTACAATCATGGAAGAATGTATCAAGAACATAGTTACATGTGCACGTTGCAATAAAATGTAATCTTCAATAATGCATTTTCTAACAATTAGTAGAACATCATGGTTTTGCAACAATGGGGCTTCTTTGAAACCAATTCGCGCTTACGGAAACTGCCTTCCTCCTTTCTATTTTCCCACTCTTTTATTCCCTCTAGTTTCTCTTCCTAGTTAATTAATCATTTTTGTCCCAAAAATGCCTTGCTCCGCAGCTTCATAGATTCACGCGTTTCCAACGACTGCTTCCCCTTTCCTTAAATTGAACTTCTATTTTTCCTTATCCCACAAATGGAACCCATAGTTCCGCGATATACAAATTGACAGATGGACTTGCGTGCTGGTCTGATCAACATTGCTCAGCGCATGGGCGGTCTTGCGAGTTCACAGTTGCACTCATGCTCTTTTATCGTGACACTTTTCGAATTCTTCCCCATTCCATACCTAGAAACTTCTCCAACCCTGAATTCCCGCTAGGCGGTCTCTACATTGGACTTATGTTTTTCCATGGCCTGCGAACAACACCGTCACTTCCACGATATACAAATTTGCAACCGTTCTTAGATACTACCCTCTTCCGTATTACAGTCCGCCTATCATGCCCTCTTCCGTGCTGCACATTTTTGCAATGAAAGCTTTTGAGAAATACAATTTAACCATCGTCTCCTCCCATATTTAGTCGAACTAATGTCACCCTATTTTCAAGCTCGTCTGTCTGATTTCCATACTTCGCCATTTCTTCAAATTTTTTTGGCGAATCGTCAGTTTGGCAGGTTGAACATATATTTAGTTCATAGTCGTTGTTTCGTATGGCCACGCCCCTTTTCAATTAGCAGTTGAAAATTATATATAATATCTTATTGCTACGCATGCAATTATCAATTTCCCTTTTCCATACTTAGAAACTTTGCCTCAATTCTAGAAATATACAAACCAGCCACTGAACTATCCAATCGTGATCTCTTCCGTTTTACACATTTTGCACTCAAAAATTCTGAAACATGAAATTTGATCGTGCAACACTTGGTTGTCCTAACTATTCCTGTAACCCTTTTTTGAATCATGTCCGACCGCTTTTCATAACTTTCCATTCTTTCCTTGCTCTCCGTCGTCTCCGTCACCTTCTCACTTGTCTATAATAAAAGAAAATAAAAAGTTATATATATATATATATATATATATATATATATATACATATATATACATATACGTATCTTGTTTCTAAATATGGAATTACTGGCATTTAATTCTAACAGGTCATCATGCAGAAATCGTATAGATTGTCATTGATGAGAGAAAGGCTCAAGGACATCTCGTAGTGATGCAAATTAAACCAAAATTTGCGGGGGGATTATATTATCCCTTCTGACTGTTCATTTCAAAATAATGAAATCCCGTTCACAAGGTGTGGCCTTCGCACGTTCACAAAAACTCCATTCCTTAATTGCTCTTCATCGTACCCGCCATCTTCGCATTTCTAAATAGGCAATAAATAAACTTTGTTGCTAACAGTTCATCATGTACCACCAATACAGATTTTCATTAATCAGTGAAAGGCTCGAGGAGCTTTCCTGTTCATAAGCATTTAACCAAGATTTACCGAAAAGTTACATTATCCTCTAACTTTTCATTAAAACCATCATCTGCAACAAAGAAACCTTCTCATAAACCTATGGCATCAACTCGACAATAGTTCTATGGATATACAATGAACATCTTCGGGTGAAAGAACCAGAACTTCAACTAGTCCAGGGCATTTTCTTATTACTAAACCTCTTCCGTAGAGGACCAAGTAATTTGGACCTCCGGGATTGCTCATGCAGGTTTTTTCCTTGAGGTTTTTTACTATAAGGACCTGGTATCTTGGTGCACCGATAAATTTATTGTAGAAGAATTATTCCACTATAGGACCGCTCTTCTATTTCTTTGTTGTCTCAGGTCTTCCACCAGATGTTGAAATTGACAGAGCCAACATTGACATTCAGAGGAGAAGATTGCAAATAGTTCCTAGAAAAGCATAGTAACGGATTGGACCTCTTGCCCTGTTTTTTGGAAAACCCAAATCTAGTTCCTGAAGATATTACAAGCATCCAGGTTAGTTCATTTAGAAATCCATTTCGCGAAATTGCCTAGTTGTTTACAAGAATAACAGGACAGGAGTCAACAACTATTGTTTCCCGCATGGCTCTTTATATTTTGTATTTCGAAGTCAATGAACAAGCCATCTTTGATTGGGGCAAGTTAATTTCCCATGAAATATCTTCCCAATTGTCAAGCTACAAAAGGGAATTTTTTTTTTTATATGTCATCATATTTAGTTTTTGCAATAGCACATTCCTATTGGTTTCTGCAACTGTATCTGTCCAAGAATGTCAACTGAGAATTCCACCCAGTAACGTTCTGGTACCAGGCCTTATGGAAGCGCAAGGCTTCCCACTATTTTTATGAGGTTTTTAATGGCTTCCTATCTATTTTCAATTTTTTTTTGTTAGGAGAAGATGCTCCCCGCATATCTGAACATGCAACTAGTTTTTTGGACAACAAGGGGACACTCGAACATTTGGATAATTACACTATCATAAGAATTTTGGGTCGAATGAACAACCTTATCTCCTTCCATGTCACATTATGAACATGATGTTTGTTGCAGAAGTAGCACGTCAATATAGCTACTGGTTCCATCTGTTCCAAAGGAAGAAAAAAAAACAGTTCATTCCTCTGCCTTGGAAAATAGGGGAGTTCGTGTTGAAAAATGTCAACAAAATTGACGATTTCGAAACACATTCTAGCATCTCCAACCTGAGATATGCTGAGGACATAAGTGGATTCGACCCCTATGATATTTTTAGACAACATTTAAAACACTTGACCTCGACAATTGTTTTGTAAATAAACACCTGCCAAAAAATAGAGACAGTGGTGACAACGGTCCTGCCTCTGATGTCGACGAGCTAGAGACAGTGAAAAGTTGCACTAAATTGTACACAGAATAGGGGAAATGCCCCAGTGAAAAGAGTGCTCAATCCGCAAATACCACTCCAAAAAGTACGACATATCCGAGCATCGCTCCAACGGCCCATCACAACAACAAAGAAACCCAGAGTTCTTCAAATGGAGGAGGAGATAACGAACCTCCTCACTCTAAAATTGATAGTTCTCACAAGCTTCTAGTAGAGAAGAAGAGAAAAAAAAAATGTGGCGCAGGCGGAAGAGCAGGAGATTCATAGTGAGAACATGGTACTTGACACTGATTTGGATACCCTAATCCGCTTCCTTGATCAGACCAGAGATGCCATCCACCATAGCCTTCCAATGGACATATTTGTTCCCAAAAATTTTGACAAAAATGAATCCTTCGTCTTCCAAAGCACTTTTTTTGATAGACGGAACAAAAAATTGATAATTCAGAAAAAAAATGTTAAAAATAAGAAAGGCAAATCTCATTTAGAAGTTGACATTGCCAACATGCGATCGTCCCAAATCTGTCAACTTCACACCACGACCAAAGAAACACTTCATGATTCGATTGGTGGCATCGAGACCAAGAATGCCAGACTGAAGGACCAAATCAAGGAATTGGAAGACGCTTTCATTCCTATGCCATTGCATGTCGATCCTTTGGTAATAGCCATGCCTGGCACCCCTGCACCCAATGTAAAGGCATCCTCCACCCTGCTCGCATCCTATAAAGGATATGTGGAGAATAATATCAAAACAAGAGTGGAACTGGTTACCGAGGCATGGAAAATATCACAAACCCCCCTTGGAACTAGGGCACATAGCTTGCTCAAGTTTTTGCAGGCCGCATTAAAAGATGAAGAAAATTTCTTTTAAAAAATGGTCATCCCTTTTGGCAAGATTGTCAACAATATGACAGAAACAAAAAGAAAAGAAGAAGATCTTCCATCCAGAAAATGCATCGATCAATTGAATGCATGTTGGAAAGAAAAACTAAAGAACACGCATCTCATTGTTCAGTCATGTGAACAAGCCATATCGAAGAAAGATATATTATTCACAAAGATGTCAAATATAGACTTAGCCGGGAAAACCTATGACTTCCAAGACCCCCACTTAATCACAAACTGCTTGCCCTTAACCAGGCAAGAGTTTGATAAACAGGTTGCTATGTTTAAGACCTTGTCTCTGCAAAAGTTTTACAACATTCTTTAATTTGATCAAGCTCGTGTCCACGACTGGCTAGTCAAATATGCAATACATAATGAGGAAATTCATGAGGCTCTCTCTAATATTTCTATTGACTTTCGGAAATTAGAAAATGATGTTTTCAACATAAAACTATGGAATTATATCAACGCCGCCCCAATGAGAGGCTACATTGAAGAATGGTTGGAAAGGCAATTGATAGAGGCCGCCGACGAAAGGAAACATGCAGTTGCCAGCATTCCAGCAGCTGTGGAGGACATCCTTGAAACCACAGTCGTCGACAACATCAATGAAACGACAGCCACAAGAAAATATCCAACGGACTCATATGTACCCTCACTGTAAGTTTACTCATCACATCCTTCTTTGTTTATCAACCCATTTATTCTAGTTTCTTAAATACAGATGTATAGGCAAACACTTATACATTTCCATTTATTTTATTTTGCAGCTATTGCACTATATCTTCTTTCCACAATCTTGTTTCTTGTACATATTACTTTGTTATATACTTTCAAAAAAATTAGGTTTGTGTTCTCAACAATGCAATCGTCGTTTACTTAGACCCCATGATCACAAATGAAATGAAATTTGTATATTTCTTATCTCCTATTAATTGTATCTCATCATATATTTTTATCTTTCACCGGTCCATATGGAAAATGCATTTAAATTTCCAAATTTATTCTTCCACTGTAAACATTTTTTTACTTTCTTATATACTTTCAAAAAAATTAGGTTTGATATATACTTTCAAAAAATACATGGTGCTCTACCTGCCAACCCTCATTTACTTTTGCCCCATCTTCCGTGATATACATGTTGCACACAACATTTATGTGATATACATTTTGCATCGAACACTTTGTTTCATTTACAATTCCACCCCATTTTCCACTATTTGTTTTCTAACCTCCTTGGCAGGGACTACGCTGCCACACAACCTTGTTTATAATAAAAAAAATGTTTATAAAAACATTATTTTTAATATATATTTGTTATTTAAGGATTTTTTGGTGGGTCTCATAAATATAGTGACTATTTTATTAGTCCCTGCCATGGGACTATAGCAATGAGTTTGCTTTTGATGTGACATTGATGTGACATTAATTTGTCTTTTACCATAAATTTGTGTATACAATGTAATGTTTAACATAAGAAAACAAATATATATTTTTGGATATAATAAAAATATTTGTGTTTCTCATTTCTAATTGGTTGATAGAATTGAAGTGTTATTGCTCCCTTCACGT
>JZKD02S0719841.1:136231-150100 GCA_000966675.3 Picea glauca | reverse complement strand
CATCTAAAAGGTAGATCAACAAAGTGTTTGACGAAATACCTCACTCAGAAAAAGTTTTAAAAAGACACCAAAACAATGATGATCCTTGCATAATGGCTTGGGATCATTACATGACTTTTGGCATTTCACCTCCTAGGGTTAGGTTTTTGGATGTCTATGGTTTTGGCATTCATGAGTAATGTTAAAAAGGCTTCTGGAGTCTCATTGTAATCATTCTACTCAGACAGATGCACGTAATAGCCATATCTCTTCTCAGAGATAGCTACCACCATTCGAGCAAGTTGTTTCAGTTTTGCAGTTTTATAGTTGCGACCTATTTCATTTATTCAATAGAAGATGTTGTTCACTGGATATCTGTGTTGTTCTCCATATCTCTATGTTTATTGTATTTTGTCTGTTAATCAGTTCGTTGCACTCCTAAATTCGGATCACCATGGCTTGGGCCCTCCTGCTCTTCTGCATGGAGATGAAGTCTGTATTCGTGTAGAGCATTTCCGCCATACTAAGGGCATCATATTCAAAATAAATCTCTTCATTCTCCATACAAAACATTTGTACTGCTAATTAATTTATCCAATCTGGACCACCCGGATATCAAATCAACCTACCCACCCAACATCCACCAGCTTCTTCACCTCATGATCTGAACGAGATCCCTGCTTAGACCTGTTGCCTCATACATTATCAGAGTTGAGCATAAACCCTAACTCCTCCCTTGATATTATGTGTTGTGTATTATAATGCACAAGTGTGTAATATATTTAAAACACACTAAATAGAGAATGTTTGAAACTAAATAAATCAAGTTGTTTTGCAGAATATGTATTACGATATTCGATGAGTCTTATTGCTTCACACATTGGTGCATCACATTGTAGCGCACCTATGCATTCATCCAATTAAAGTTCAACAATGCACTATTTATGAAGGTGCATCAATGCATGTCATGACAGAAAAACACATTGTTAAGTTCTTTAATTGTTTTGAAATAAAAACTTATATTTTATAATTAAATGTCACACTTGTTTTTCGTAAATTGGTGCACACTAGTAAGTTTTATAATTTTTAAAATAAAACCCAATATTGTATGGAAAACACACAACTAATTCAGGGCAATGTTCATTGTAATGCATTAATGCGTTAATATATTTAGGATGCATCGAATAGAGATTGATGAAAACTAAAATAAATCAAGTTTTTTTTTCACAAAATATGGTTATTGATATTCAATGCATCTTATTAATTTACAAACCAGTGCGCTCTATATTGTACTACACTAGTGCGTTCACCCAATTAAAACACAATGATTAAAAAATCCTCCAATAACACCTTTGGCTGTTTGCATATGCTAGCAATCTTCACTGTAAATGGATAAGGGCAAAATTCTTTGGGAAGGCTCCACAAACACCTCCACTAGAAGGTGTTTTCCTTGTAGTGTAAATTAAGCATGCACAATCACCATTGTTGTAAAAGGGAGAAACTCATCATCTTTTTGTTTAATAGGCACCCCGTGCCTTTTGTTGCCTCAAAAGTCTCGATAACATCGATGTTGAGGTGCAAGTCTCTAAGTTAATGTGTTAGCATCCTCCTTCACTTTGATGCTAACACCATTAGTGATTTTGATGTTGCGGACCATCTTTGGCTTGTTGTTGTTATCTATGTGATATTGCAAGCCATTTCATTGCAATGACATATTCCTAGAGGCATGTCCACAAAAGTAGTGGCCTTCACTAACATAATGATGAGGTGAATATGCATACTTACTCGACCCCCTTTCTCTTCCACGAGACATATTGTGTGAGGGTATGTGTATGATAATAACTAATAAACAAGACAATAACATGTCATGTTTAGCCTCTTGGAATAATGTTTATAACTTTAAAATCTCTTCTCTTTTTGTGTGCTATCCACAATGATGTATAATCCATCGCAAGTGTACAAGTATCAAAATACCATGATTCTTTTGTCAATGGGGTGTCTATAGAAGTAGTAGTCATCCTATTAACATAATGGTTGATTGTGCAAGATGCATATGTGCACATGTTTTTTTTTTTGTCCACTCGAAGGTACACATCCGACCGACCACGATACAACACGCCTAACCCCGAGAGACTCAGTGAATTGAACCCACGACCTCATGACAAAGGGCCAACGACTTGACAGTGGGGATCCAACCAACTGAACTACCCAACGGGGCTTTCATAAGTGCACATGCTTAAGTGTATCATAATTACTAATTAGAATTTCCTTCCACATTATTACTCCCATCCCTTTTGGCTTGACCAAATAAAACTAACCCCGCTCTGTTAAAGTCCATTTCATGTGACCACGCCCTTGGAATAAGTATGGCCTAACTCCACCATCAAATAGGCCAATGCGCATTCTCCCTCTCTTTCTCAAAACGAAAGAATTATATAAACAAGAATAGCGGAAGAAAAAGAAGAAGAAGAAGCAGAGGGTTTGAAGAAAATCCAGACTCAGAGACCGGTTGGGATTCGAAAGCAGAACCTCTTAACCAACGACTGGCAATGGTACTGTGGATACTTTCATCCTCCTTGTGCTTCACACGCCTAATTTTAATCTACTTTAGGGTTTTCTTTTTTCGTTTTTTTCCAAGTAAGTAACGGGGCCATTGCAATGAAGCTTAAGTTATCGGCTTCCTGAAGTTTTCTTCAACTGCGTAGGTGTTTCTTATCACTAGTTGAGACGTTAACAGTAAATGGCCAGAAATGTTCAGGCCATTTAAACGAAATAAATTATTTTAAGCTTTGTTTATATTTAATCGTAGGCGAAAAATAACCGCAATTATGCCATTTTGTGATGATTTATTTGTTTCAGGGAAGTTGTGGTTAACGATGTTTAAAACATTAGCCGAGAGTAATTTATTCATAGAAGAATTTCATCTATTTCTGGTCTTGGGGTTCATCCGAGTCTAATTAACTTTATTTCGTGAATTTATCATTTATCTATTTATTATCCGGTTCGTCCTTTCAGACCTGCCCAGTCCATATGCGATTCTCTATTGGGGTGCTTTTATGGATGGCATGATTTTGTCTATGTAATGTGTTATGGATGGCATAATTTTGTCTCTGTAATCGTGCTTGGGAAGTATAGATGGTTCCACTACATGTCAGCAGCAGCAGTAGGTAGAGTAAAATATAACGGGATCAATGCATAATGTGGAAAAAGAGTCTTTGGCGACCTAGATATTGGTTTCTTGTTCCGTTCGTTTCTATTCCCGTCTCGACACTACATTAGTACATTACTAGTCTTTTTTATATGCATAGTGGAGGAGAATTCGCGTTTCTTATCGATTGAAAGTCTCTAGCCACATTTCTGTTTCCCTTCCTGTTGTCTATTCTGTTCCCTTTTCGTGCTTCTGGTAACATAGATTTCAGGTGTGCCTTTTAAGAGGAGCCTTTAGTTCCACTTCGAAAGTTGATTTATGTTCTAGGACTTGGATTAATTCATTTCAAAAACATCGACGTTGATGCTTTAAAAGTGCAAATATCTTCACCAATCTGCGACCCAACTCTTGAGAGTGTGCTCATCCGTGGTAAGCAAATTGCCATCATGTAATGGCTCAAATTAGAAAATATTTCTATAGGCTACCTTGTCCAAAACATTTTGAGACTGTTAGCTTGCTGTCTAATTACATTAATAGTGATGGACAAGAAAAAAAACAGTATCTTAACTGAAATTTGCAAATTAAGTTAATAACATATATGGCCCACAGAGAACCGTTGATCTTGTAGTGTGATGTAAATAAAGCCTTTTTATCTGTGAAGGAGTACTCAATGGTCATTATCTGTGGATATGGGTTGTTCGGGTTGTTGACAGAAGGGACTGATCATCTCCTTCTTTTGGTGTCTTTGCTAGATTTTTCCAAACATTTTCTCCCATTTGAAGCATTATTCATTGCAGTGATCAGTAGAGTTGTAATGACTATAAATTTTATAAGCTCCCTAGCCATTTGGCCTGGGTCTATAGTGAAATGTAGAGAGTTGGTTAAACTTGCCATTAAAGGGTAGGGTGACACTGCAATACAAAACCTCAGGTTTAATTACAATATATGAGCACCATAGTTGAAAAACTGAGAGTTTTCTGAGTACTCCAGCGTCAAATTTGTCTTGGCCCTACCTCCTAGTGAGTCTAACTGCATGTGGAGGGAAAAACTAGCTGGTGTCAATTTTGAATGCAAAAAAGGAAAATAAAAGCCCTCATTTTGAATGATTTTTTTCTGCTGAGTTCTTTTCGAGTTTTTGATTAGTCCGAGTTGAATACACACACTTGGTTTAGTCCATACAAGGGTACCTCAAAGAGATCAAAGTGGTCTTTTACGAGCTGGAGTTGATGACAATTGATGGCTTGTAGGTTTTCCTTACAAATTTTCATGCATCAAACTTTCATTTTTTTTTAATTATGTTGCTTAAGGTCTTTCAAGAAAATGGTTATAAAGAATATCATGCTATCAAGGGTTTTTAAAATTCCTGTAGAGATATTCATAGTTGGGATCGAGATCTGATCAACTCTTATGATGGTTAGGGGGCTACTAATAAGTTTGCAAGGATATTAAAAAGAAAGAATACGAGGGCAACTTTTAGACCCGTGGATATCATCATGTAAAGTTCCCTTTGAAAGCTTTCCCAACCTATGGGGCAGGAATGCCACACAAATTTGAAAAACTCGACATCAATTTGAACCCATTAAATTTTAAGGCCATTAAATTCATACCTGCATGCAATTAACTAGTGCATGAAATAAACTTGCATAAACTCATTTCCATTTTGAATTTCATTCATAAGTAGAAATTAAACTTAAATGTCGAGTTATAAACAAAGGGTTAAGAGTAGAGATTGGACACTTTTCTTTTCACCAAGATGGTCCAAGAAACTGGTTGCATACGAGCAACTTTCCACCCAACCATAGGCATCCATTGTGGATGCCACTCCCAAGTTGGGCTATGAGGTCATCGGAGACTCATCCAACCCAATCGCTCTTAGGCTTGGCCAAGCTGTTCACAACTAAACACTCTAGGCATCCATCTAGTCATCAAATAGTTATGGCATTCTCATCCACTGCCCACACAACACAAGGAAGACATCTCCCTTCTCCGCCCCATAGTTCTTTAGGAGTATTCTACCTTCTAGTGCTCTCAGTGTATGCAGGAAGAACCCATTTCGTTGTTTAGCTTCTGGAAATAAAATTATACTTTGGTTCTAAGGCACCCAATGAGCAACAATTAACAAGGGAAATGGAGGTTTCCTTAAACAACCCAATCTCTATGCTCCTCTACAACCATCCATCTCTTTTCTCAGGTCCACCAATTACTCTCCCACAACTCAATTTGGTCATTTACAGGTTTATCTATTAGTCCAAAGCACGTGAATGCAATTTTCAAAACTTCGATGATGCTAGGACACGAGAATAGTGAGTGTGTAGGAGTCAATTTGAATTAGAGTGGAAGAGCGTGCATGGGAATGCAGGTGGTTTGAATTTCCATGAGGATGGGGTCTCTTACAGTTCCCCATGAACCCCATGCCCTCATAACTATGTGAGGTAGACTTCCTCACCAATCGACCACCACATGCATTCAATGATTGGGTTCTAAGTTAGAGATGGTGGTTGAAGTTTAAATAAGGCACATGATAAGTACAAAGAAAAAATAGAAGTTAGGAAACTTAGGATTATTTATCTCTCCTTGGGGCCTCTTTCCCCTTCCCCTCTAGTGGACTCATAGCCCCTCTAGTGCCCTTTGTAGCCAGATTGGACCATGGTATTAACTTTTAGATTAATATTTACATATCTCGAGTATACCATGGAAATCATAATTACTGCAATTATATGCCTAGCCATTCACTCTTTGGGCCTTGGCCTTGAGCTTCGCATTATGAATCCATACAAGATATTTACATCATTTACACAGGGTCATTTTATTTAATATCATATGGCTTGACCCCTGTCATTAAATAATTCAATCTAATACATCCAAAGGTCAAAATCGATTTGGTCATTTATAGGTTTATATATTAGTCTAAAGTAGGAGAATGCAATTTTCAAAACTTCAATGATGCTAGGACATGAGAATAGTGAGGTATGTAGGAGTCAATTTGAATTAGAGTGGAAGAGTGTGTATGGGAATTGAGGTGCTTTGAATTTCCATGAGGATGGGGTCTCTTACACTTCCCCACAAACCCCATGCCCTCATAACTATGTGAGGTAGACTTCCTCACCAACCAACCACCACATGCATTCAATGATTGGGTTCTAAGTCAGTGATGGTGGTTGAAGTTTAAATAAGGCACATGCAAAATAAGAAGAAAAGATAGCAATTAGGAAACTTATAATTATTTATCTCCCCTTGGGTCCTCTTTCACCTTCCCCTCTAGTGGATTCATAGCCCTCTTGCGCTCTTCGTAGCCAACTTGGACCATGATATCAACTTTTGGATTAATATTTACATATCTTGAGTATACCATGGAAAGCATAATTACCACAATTATATGCTTAGCCATTCACTATTTGGGCCTTGGCCTTGAGCTTTGCATTATGAATCCATACAAGATATTTACATCATTTACACATTGGGTCATTTTATTTAATCTCATATGGCTTGACTCCTATCATTATGAACTCTTATTTGCAACTTATACACAATTCGTTCTAATGCATCCAAAGGTCAAAATCGATGTGTTACATTCCCCTACCCCTTAGAATTTTACTGGCATTGGTGCAACTTAAGATTAAAACAAAAATGGGTATGCCTCTCTCATGGCATCCTCTAGCTCCCACGTAGCCTCATTGAGACCAAAGTGCTTCCATTACACCTTTACTTGTTAGATGGTTGGATTCCAGACTCTAGAGCAACGTTACTTTCTTGTTGAGGATGTATAGTGGCTCTGCTTGGAGTTCTCCTTTGGTTCCACCTAGATCACAGCAGAGTCAATCACGTGGTTAGGATCATTACATATTTCTTAAGCAATGAAACATAGGAAACATTGTGAGCTTTATTGTTTGTAGGCAATGCAAGCCTATATGCAACTAGCCCTATCCTATCTATGATCTTAAATGGCTTGCAGTATCTAGGTGCCAAGTTGGCACAACTTCCAAGCTTGAAGGATCTCTTCCTTGATTTCACTTTGAGGTATACATGATTTCCAACTTTGAATTCTCTATGCACCCTATTCTTATTTGTAGAACTTTTTTTTCTTGTCTTGTGTTGCCTTCAAATTTTGCCTTCAAATTTGTAGAGCATGGTTTGCAAGAGGAAGGGGGAGATAGAAAAGTGTTGGATGTGCGAGAGAAGTCTTGGTTGGCCAAGATGTAGTCCACCACATTGGCTCCCTTGCTATGGGGCAAGCATGTAAAAGTTAAAACCCATTGAACCCTAACTCGGGTAGTAGGGGGGATTGTTTAGGTGTAGCAGATCATGAGATTCCTTGAGATGTAGAGGGTGTCTCTTGTATATTGTGAATGTCCTGATCCCATTGTCAAAAGTCCTGTGAAGGCCGATAGTCTTGGGGTTTATCTCTTGGAGGAAAAACGCATCCTCAAATCTATCATGTGCCAACACTTGTGAGTTCTTGGAACAAGCATTGAAGTCCCCCAAAAGAATAACCTCATTGATACTAGAGTTGTGGGAGATGTCATCATAAAGTTCGAGGAAAGAATCTCGAACTCTCTGTGAAGTGCAAAGTGTGATGAGATTGAGGGGGAATAACACATTGCAATGTAAATATCCCACTATAGGGGCCACTTTTGCAGATTCGAACCCACTTTTGAACATTACGTGCTTGTTTGAGACAACCATGGAGACTCTTCTATGAAGAGATCATAGAGGAGACATGCAACCCTATTGAAGCCTTTAACACTGCCAAAATGTGTCTCCTATAGGAAAGACTAAGCCCAATGGCACCCATGGATTTGGGGTGGTGTCTTCACGGGGTTCGCTTGTTTTTATGAGAAAGAAGAGGTTGTAGGATCCAACTGTGTTGGAAATTGTGCACATAGATGACCAAAATGCCTCATTGCAATTCTAATATGCAATTGAAATGGTGGACGAAACCTCCATACCTTGATGGCCTCGTCATTTAGACCAACGATGGGACCATCGAGGGTGGAGTCTTGAATAAAAACTTCGAGATCTCGGATGATCTTCTTTCCCGCTTTCATGGCTACTGTAACCTAGTCCTTGTGCTGTTTGAGGTTCACCATTTGAGCTTTGGATATATCAACATCAAGAAAGATCCAGTGCGGGAGAGAGGGTAGTCATCTTTTAGCTCGAAGGGCTTTGAGTTGGTTTTCTGGTGTCCTAAAATGGAGTGAGAGTGTTGAGTTGATGCTCATCCAATTGCACTTGAGGTTGATGGTCTCTAGGTCCATTGTGTAATGAAGGAGGTGCTTAGTTGTAGGGGGTTCAATGGGGTTGAGTGGAGGGTGGGGGAGCCCACCCTAAGCTTGAGTTCTCTGGTCTGAAGGAGGCATTCCTTGACTATCTTGGCTTGTACAACCTCTACTTTACTGAGTTGAGGGCGGGGGTGCTTCCATGCTAAGAGTGAGTTCCCTGGTTTGAAGGAGGCGTTCCTCGAATATCTTGCCATGTATAACCTCCTCCACTTCGATGGGTGGGTGGGGACATTTGCTTCCTCTTCCACTTGAACCCAAGAGTTAGGTGTTTGTGATTGTATCTCTGTCTCTTGTTCGAGCAAGGCCTGTTGTGTTCTCATCCCCTCTTTCATATTTTTTATGTCTGAGATTTTGGATTGAAGACAAAGGGTTTGCAGGTGGGTTTTTGAAGTAACAACAAGAACCCTTTTTTTGGCTTTTGAGGATTTCTTAAATTAGCCTTGAACAAGATTTAATTATAGGGGGCTCATCTTGGCATCAACTTAGTTCCAACTGATCTTGGTGGTTATGACTTTAGATTTGAACTTCCATGAACTTGGTCTTCACTCACATGCTTTGCCTAACAATTGGTAGACACAGGGGCCTTTATTTTGTTTATGTCCAATAACCAGTTACAAAACGATGGGCCTTCTTGGTAACTGTCAACATCTTCTACAAGGGTTGTCGACGTCGATGTACTTGTTTTCCAATGGAACCTTCATTGATGTCAACTTCCTCGACTTTGCCCTTTGTTACCTCCTAGATTTGCACTCAAAGATATTCAAAGTTTGAAAACTAGGTGCAACTCTAGAGACACTTGGGAAGGTTTCTCATTGTCACCACGACAACTCTTCCTCTCACTTTAGGTCAGCTCTTGTCTGGCATAAGGGGTGTTGCCGTCCTTATACACACCTACCAATGTGGAGAAGTCTCCAACCCACTTGGTGTGTCCTTGGAGGCACAAGCCTAAGTCCGGACCCACTGTCACCTCGATCTAGACTTCTTTCGTCTAGGCTCACTCCTAGGTAAGCCAAGGGGGGTAGACCCTATTTAACTATGTTACGTTTTAATTAATGATCTAGGAGTTATTTTGTTTTTTTTATCAAGTATGCCCAACCCAATGACAAACAAACAATGGAAATGCAACTTTTAAATGACAAGCAAACCTTTTCTTTACAATACAATAAATAGACCAGTGCCTAAAATATACACAAAGTTTACTTACACAATTACAAAATATATCTACAATATGAAATACAACATGAACTACTTACACAATGATTTTAATAGTGAAATGACTTCTAGCTTTAAACAACTATTTCCAAAAGAATGAAAGAATACTTTCAACCCAATAAACAATGATGCATCAATACATGTAAATATTCACAATGAAAGAGATAGCTTGAAATTGAAAATGCTTGGAAAGTTCAAACGCATGGAAAGTAAATTGCTTGAAGATAAAATGCACAACTTGGAAAGGAAGATAACTGAACTTGAAAATGCAAGTGTTGTGAATGTAGTGTTGGTTGATTTTAATGATTTTTAGGTCTCTCTTTAATTTAGAAGAATTAAGTGTGATAGATACAAGCTTAAACTATGTGACTACCCCAAATCCCTATCGCTTCAACCAAAAGGAAATGCTGGGTGCTCAAGAAGAAGGACAAGCAAAGTCCTTCCCTAGCTCCACAGGTCAGATCAAGAATGCTTGGGTGCTCAAGCAAGGAGGACACGTAGTGCTGTGAAGCCGTCCCCGACTTCAACCCCTTGTAGCCTCCCAAGTCACCCTATTTTGGTGGTTGAAACAATGAGTGGATTGAGTGCCTAATTAGACTAGCCACACGGTCCTTTTGCCCTTTCTTAGTTACCCAAGATCCACTGAAGTGGCAAGGGGAGGGAATACGAAGGCCAATTACTTTGCAAAAAAAAAGAAATTACTCTAGCCTCACGATATTGCAAGGTTGGCAGAGCCAAACACAATGAAAGGTGTGGGCGAAAATTAATAAATTAAATAACTTCAAATGAAATAAAACAATTGCCTAGCCACACACTTTGCCTTAAGGACAAAAGTGGGCAAAAATATAAATAACTTTATAACCTCACAACAATGGCACAAGGAGGAGGACAAGCCTACTGATTTTGTGTCAAGGTGGGTGAAATAAAAAAATTACTTGAAAGGAAATAGCTAAACTAGCCACACAACTTTCTCTTTATGGGAGAAGTGGGGAAAATAATAAAATGCAAAACAAAAAATAAAAAACTGATCTACCCTTCATGATATTGCATGGATTGGCATAGCCAATCACTTTGCAAGGTGTGGGCAATACTAAACTAATTTACAATATCAGATTTTTAACTTTAGGAAAGAGAATGCAAGCCCAAGAGACTCTCTTGGGTTGCTTACAAAGGGATTTGATACCCAAACTTTAGGAGGTTTTCCTTGAATGTTTTGAGGCCCAAAATGGGCAACACCTCCCCTTAACCTGGTGAGAATCTGCACAAAACAGCAAGCAAAGCTTGCTGGAAAATGCTGCAAAACACTTAAAAACTTGTTAATTTCTGTTAGTGTATAAAACAAAAAATTTTAAAGTAAAAATCTGAACAGAAAATTTGATTTTTAATGACTATTTCAGAACAGAAAATTGCTTTAAAGTGAATGGGAAAGATAGAAATGATAACAGAAAAATATTGGAGGCTTTTGATGCTTGAACAAGTGAATTTCCAGATATGAAATTCACTTCTTCAAACACTTTGGTGACCTGCAAATAAGTAAATACTTGCTACATAATAAACAAGGAGGTGGGTATATCTAAAAGAACTTGCAAAATACTTTCCAAATTCTATAAAAATAACCCACAAAACTAATAGTAATACTACTATAAAATTTTCCAAGCAAAATACTTGCTTGGATCTCCAAGTCTAGACAATGTAAGCAAGAAATACACAAGAGTAAAGCAACAATATCACCTCACAAAGGAACCATGAACAACATCAAGAAGACTCCCAGTGCACACAAGATATCCTCCAAAGCTTCCTTTACTATAAGAAAAATGTTGCTGCAAATACTTGCAGCAAGATTTACAATGAGAGAGAGAGAGAGAGAGAGAGAGAGAGAGAGGAGTGGGAGAGATTTGGGCAGCATAAACTTCCTCTGAGAATAGATGGTGAAAAGAGGAGGGGAGGCCTCTCTTTTAAGTGAGAAATGCAAGAGAGACCTCCCTTGCATGTGTGACAAGTGTCAACCAAAAGGGAGGGGGCTCTCTTCAAGGGGGGCGCACCACATGAGGGAGGGGCGCACTTTAGGAGAGGGAGTTGAGTGTTGAGGAAGTGGGAACCCCCACTAATGTGTTTGATCACTTAGTTGAGGTCCAAGGGGGGTCCACCAAGGAGTGGGAGCCTCCCCACCCTTTCTTTTAATTTTTTCCATGCTCACACCAAGAGGGGGGGTGCACTTTCCCTTAGGGGACACCACAAATGTTGCAACTTGACTTTGGGGGGGGTGCTCTTTCACCTTAGAGTGTTTTCCCGTCTTAAGAATTACTTTAGGAATCATTTCCCCACCTTTTTTCCTGACTTTAGTGACTTTACAAAATTTGACTATTTTACCTTCGTCAATTAAATGTTGTCTTCCGACTAACTTGGACTCCTCGTGGACACTGACCTAGCAAAACTTGTCCAATTGAGCTGAAACTTGGTCCAAGGGTGTAGGGGGTCATGAACCATTTGATTTGAGTACTCATACCCTTATACAATATCCTCAAGGACCAAATTTTTACATTTTACATAAAAAATAATTAAAATTTCCATTAAATGGAGAATTTTAATAAATTAAAAAAAACTATCAAAACTTAATAGAATTCCGCGAAACTCTAGAAGATGTCTAGCATGGTCATTTACAACATTCCTAGACCTTAGTCATCCCTTGGGCTCGATCATTAGAACGCCTTTCACCACTTCGGAGGATTTTTTGAGTGAAAAACTCAAGGATAATTAAAATTGCCTGGTAGGCAAGATTAATTACCTGAGGAAAAAAAACACTCGATGAAAGGACTTCCCTAATGATAAAGTCCTAGTCATCTAACCTAATCCATGCTAACATATTACATTATTATCCCACGCAGGGGAGCAGACATCCCGATTACAAAAATTGGGGCAAAATTGCCCTGCTGAGCCAAAAGGTCTTCAAAACTTGTCGTACCATATGGTACATGACGTTGACCCCTAGTTGAAATAGGTTGTCAGCAACTTGCAAGGGGGAAACTCTAGAAATGGTGTTTATGATATTCTTTCAATTAAGGATTGGTGGATAGCCAAGAGCAATGCCCTATCAAGTGTGGGTGATGGATTCATGATCGAGTTCGATCAACATTCAAAAGGGTTTGAACTTGCATGGAAGAAGGTGTAGCTAGGTTGTTATAAACATTCTCTAACCTACCACATGGATTTACATCAATATGTCAAAAATGAAAGGACACTCCCAAAGATGCTCCTCACAACAAGTACAAAATCAACCAAGTAATAACATGCAACCATGAATGATTAAAGGATAGCCACATATGAAAGCATACAAGTAGACAAGTGGCAAGCCTTCTTTATAGAATGAACAACCAACAATACATCATTCTTCAAGTGTGATTTCACCCAAAAATTAAGAGGGCCTTAAATGTGCCACACTTAACCTTCAACCACTAGTTGGGGCCGCCCTTAAAATAGAGTGAACAACCCTAATTGAGATGTTGTCTTATTGGAGCAAAAATGCCCTTCTACAAATATTATTCTAGTAGATATGTACTAGTAATTTCCAACCATCAAATCAACCCTAGAAAACAGAAAAAGATGAAGAACCTCACATTGAAATACGCCATAACTTCTTCTTGCTAGTAGATCTTCAACTAAGCTTGGAGGGGATCTCCCACACAATCAACCATGCCTCTAGCAAATGAATCTTTCCTCTATTTATACCTTTTTCCATTCAAAATTAAGGCTTCCTCCTTTTAGGGTTTAAAAGGGTGAAATAATATTTTAATCTATGAAACATGATTCGTTGAAAACCCCCCTCATGTCTCGAATCCGACATGGGGACACGGATTTGACCTAATTTGTGTCCGACACGAATTAGGATGGTGTCCCGATTTCTTGACATGTGTCACGGAAAAAGGAAGCCCGCGCCCTCTAAAAAGCGTATTTCTCATTCATTTTCTCATTGTTTTCTCAACAGGTCACGGTGTGGGCGATTTTGGTGAGCAAGGAAGAGGTTTTTGTGCAGGTTTGAGAGCATTGCAAGTGTTTCCAAGTGGATTTGAGGACCAAACTGCAAGTTTTCTACTACAACAGTGATATTTCTTCCTCCTTCAACAAAACTGATGGCTCAATCATCAAAGACCGCTGCAAAAGGGCAAAGGAAAGGGAAGAATCCCAATGTTGGTGTTGCTCCTCCTCCAACAAATTCAGTACCCTCTTTTAGTGTCCCATCTTCTGCAAGTGGAG